>SNSD01000031.1:0-246195 GCA_004522665.1 Venturia nashicola
AGGTAATCGGCTACTACTAATATAAGCTACTAACTAGTATATATACCTTCTCTTCCTATAACTAATATTATATATTATAGCTATCTACTTTACTTAACTTTTCAATTATACTTTAACTATTAACCTAGCTAAAAGTAAGTCAACTCTTCCTAATATTCGGTTCTATATTATATATATATATAGTAAGTAACGGCCCGGACGTCGCCGTTACTATCTATCTCCGCGTAGATAGTACTAGAATAAAGGCAAAACCATCCGAAGAGGTTAGTATTTATATACCTATATATAATATAATAACTAACAATATACTAATATAAACGGTAAAGTAATATAATAACCTCGATATAACTAGGGCTATTAGCTACCTCGCTATTCGCGGTACCGATATCGTCGGTAAACCTAATACTTATTACCTAAAGTTCCGATACTACTAGCCTTAGGCTAGAGTAAGTATTAGCTAGTCTCGTTAGATTCGTCTTATATACGATCGACCCGGTCGATTCCTTTACCTTTCTAGAATTTCTATAACTAACGTTACTATACAGATCCCTTAGGGCCAAAAGGAAGTCGAGTATACTAAGAAGGTCCTACTTCGCTACTACGGCTCTACCGGTAGAGTATACCTTACTTGCTAGGAGAAGGCGACTTATAATAGGATTGCTAGGGTATTAGTAACTTTCTATTCTAACGACTTTAATAAGGTACGCCTATACCTCGGTTATATCGCCGGTATACCTATATTCGATAGATAGTTCTATAATAAGGATAATATATACCAGGCCGTAGTAGACGTAGTAGTGCCCGGTATTAAAGAAGTATACGTACGTTCGAGATATAGAGAGTTATTGCGACCTACCTTATAGGTAGAGGTACTAGATAAGCCGATACCGGTAGTATAGGTATTAGATTCGCTAATACTATACGGCTTATTCGTTCGGCCGAGGAGGATAAGGGTAGGGTTAGACTACTTTAAGCTCGAGGGTAGTTTGGTTATATTAGTTATAGTATCAAGGCGGCCGAAGTAGGGCGGGTTAGTTAACTTTATATCTAAGGGTAAGTTTAGATATAGTACGGCGGTTGGTTTTAAGTATATTTCGGTCTTATTACTTATTAGAATCTAAATCGACGCGGTCGATAAGAATACTATAGGAGTCCTAATTAGCGGAGGAGGCCAATATGGCTAGGGATACTATTATAACGAGAATAGATATTAATAGTCGTAAATATTACTACTCTAAGTAGTAATTCGATCAATTCACTAGAGGTATATTAAATATTAGACCCTAATATTCTAACTATACTACTCTTATCGCTATATAAAAGTACTAGTAGTACTTACTACTTAGTAATACTACCTACGCCAAATCCCGATTCTTAACTCGACCGGGTCGATTCGTTAAACCTAGTCGATACTATTACTAATACTACTTTTTATACTTATACTAGATATAATCGGCTATATTAGTCTTCTATACTATCTCTATCTCCTCCGTCTTTACCTAACTAGTTAGCTATACGCCGATTAACTTTATCTTTAGTTTTATCCGTATTGCCCTCTAGCTCCCTTTCCGCCCCTTCTACCCTACCGACTTGGCTAGCTCCGTACTTAAACTAAGGTCGCGTATAAAGTTATTTATACCCTTGATACTCTTAATAATATTTATACTAGGCTCTACTAGGCTAGCTAGTTCTAAACCAATCCTATTATTAGGACTCTCTACGGTACTCGTTATATCTAATTCGTCCGAGTCGATATTAGAGAGGCTTTCGCTTAGATTATCTAGATCTACTTAGGGTTCCCTATCTTTAATAAGCAATTATTAACTTCCCTACTCTAGGTAAAGTTAGCCTGCTCGGTCTAGATAACTTAACTACTAGGAGGGATACCTACCTAATATCTCCGTAGGGGATAAAAAGGTCGTTCCCGCCTTACTCGGCTCCTATACCTTCCGAACGGTATACGTAGTCTTAGTAAGGTCCGGGACCTATTTGAAGACGGTCTTAATAAGAGACTTATAGAGCGCCTTTCTAATATCCCCGACCTACTCCTTATTATCCCTACCTAGGGCGTTACCTAGCTAACGGATAAGTTTAATAATAGGATTTAGGAGTATACTAGTTTCGACCGGGTCGTTTCTAGCGCGGCCGGTATAGGGAGCGTAGGCGTAGCGTAGGACCTACTAGTTAGTAAACTTCTCTAACCTATTATATACCTTCGTATACTTCTTCTAGCTCTTATTAGTAAATTTCTAGGTATCGCTTGATTTTCGCTAATTAACTACTACGTGAATCCTTTCGATCTACTCGAGTAATTACGCTAAATTGATCGGGTCGATTCTACCGTCCGTCTTATATAACTTTTGAAGTGTATTAGGGTCCGATATTATTTAGCGTTAACCGATACTACTAATATTCGTAGATATAGTAGCTAGAAAGGCTAGTTTAAGTAGTTCGAAGAGCTAGAGACTTTAATACTATAGTAAAGTAGTCGGGCCTAGTAATAGTAGTAGTAGGGTAGGTATAGAAAAACCGTTCTATTTGAATTTATAGTAATACTTAATATAGCGAGGCGTAGTTTAAGCTTAGTTACTAGAGTAGTCCGTATAGTATAATACGGGATATTATTAGCACGGACCTATACCAATAAAAATTATTACGCGCTAGTACTACTACTAACTTAACTATCTAATACTTACTCTTATATCTACAACCTATATTTACTTATAAACTATCTATCTTAAGAATACCAATTCCCTGCCTATCTACTACCGCTAGGACCAACGATAGCGCTAAAGAAGATAACGGGCGGTCTCGGTAAAGTAGATAGTAGCTATAAACCCCTCCCCTAATTCGTAGTATTATATCAAGGCTAGGCTATACGCCTTCTAAAATCGGGAGTTCTTAGGGAGTATCTAGAGAACCTAGATCGTCTCTATACTATCTTCGGTGCTACCTACTTAAGCACCCTATACTCTATATACGTTACTACCCCCGAAGCAAAATTCCGAGTATCGCTAGAGAGATAGTAATACGAAATCGACTAGGTCGATACTAAGGAGTTTATTATTATAGGCCTAATAGTCCATCCTAAATAATAGGATATTAGCCTTATATATATATATACTCTAGATAGAACTAATATCGGCGTAGGTACTATACCCCCCCTAAGCGAGGTAATCATCGAACCCGCTCTAGAGTATAGTAATAGTTTACTATAACTTGTCGTTACAAAGGTCCGGGGACCTAATAAAAACTCGGGGACCCAAAAAAAATACGGAGTATTAATAGTATTACCTAATAAGTATAACTATAGGCGATATAACGCCTATACTATCTCGGGGGATAAAGTATACTTTCTCTCCTATTTCAGGAATTCCTTTAAGAAGGGCTGGGCGTCCAAAGCCGGCGCGAAGGCGTAGTAGGGTAGGCTCGTTAAGAGCGCTATTATAGTAAAAAATAGTTCCGTTAATAATAGTACCTAGAGACAGGACGCCTACGTACGAGGCCGCGAAACGTCTAAGCCGGTTATATAGAAAAGAGTCTCCCTCGCAAATGAAGTACTTGCCCTTACTACTAGTTATAAACTTAGTAATAACTTATAGTATACGTAGCGCCTGAAACAGGTCCTTACGATACTAGATAACGACTTTAAGATAAACTAGCTAACTAAGTCCGTTAGTATAATAATTATAGACCTAACTAAGCTCTCGGGAGTTAACGTAAATAACGAGTAGGTAATAAGTATAGCTATAAGTAAAATCACGAGTAAATGACTAGACGATACTATACTTTATAGTATAGATAAACTCAAGATAAAGGCTTTAGTACTCGGGATATAGGGGTTAGTAAAGGGTAATAGTACTCTAGAGATACCTATATATCTCTAGAAGAACTTCGTTGTGGAAGTCTATTATATAGTAATAGTTTGGGAGAAAGGTAATATAGATAGGGACTCTACTAAAATTATAGAAGTAGATACTATAATAGAGTTGGTACGACGTGCCTTCGAAACGATATAACGGTATACTATCTACCTAGGCGTATTAAAATCGACTAGGTCGTTTGCCGGAGATTAGAAACAGCTTAATCTCTTTTTATCGGCTATTTCTAAGCGTATCGAAGAGATTATTACGGCGGTAATAGTTTACCGTAAGGATATACTAGATACTACTAGTAACTAAACGGTAACTATAATACCGGCCTAGGCCTTTATAAACTTTAGTAGATCAATAGACGTAGACGAAGCCAAGTATACTTTCCTATAAGGCTATAGATGGTTTGGAATGGAGGCTATAGCGCGGGACTCCTAGTATATTAGAATACTACGGGATCTAAATAAGGTAATCGTCTAGTATCTAAAAGGAATGGAAGCGGACGCTAAGTAGGAAATAGTTTAATAGTCGGTTAGACTAGTATTAGATAGGGATAAATACTACTACTAGTAGTAGTACTATATTGTTATCCTACTATAATAGGATAGTCTACCCGCTACGGGTTATAGTATAGGGGAGGGCGAGAAACGACCTAGTCGAGTCGACGAAAGTAGACTAGTAGTACCCGTACTAACCGTATATAGTCGATAGTAATTGAACTTAAAACTTAAAGTTAATATAGTATCGCTAACTTCGGAGTTTAAGTCTAAGTAACTCCGGCCTCTTAATAGTAACGTAATATATAACCTTACCCTCCGATAGTCGTACTATCGTACGATATCGCTACCTAAATATATTATAGTAAAGTATCGGACGTCGAGACTACGTACTACTAACCGATAGCTTCGTATAGGACGTACTCTTCTATACCCAACGGATATAAGGAGCAATACCTTTAGAGGAGGTTGGAGTAATAGACCTAGTAGTAGTCGAGAAGGACGCGAAGTTAGTTAGCGTCTTTCGTAATATATTAAGAGTAGAGTACTAATATTCGTCCCTCTAGTCTAATACTAGCCTCCTCGAGGACGACCCGGTCGATTCCTCTCTTTATAATAGTAATACTACTACCGATATACTACCAAGCGAGATACTCGACGCTATAGAAGAGATAGGTACGGATATAGATAATAATACTAATACCGTAGCCTTATTTTCGAGCGATATACTTAGTACTACTAAAGAGTAGGATACGGATACGGAGGAGGATACCGGGAGCGTATATAATAACGAGACGATATATATAAACGCTAACGACTAAAATATTATCTAGAAAGCCGGAAGTAGATACGATCGACGACCTATACTTACCGTTATTACTATAAGTAGAAGACGACCCTATCGAGTATATATCGCTAATCGACCTAGTCAATTCTCTCCTAGAGACTACTACTATTAACCTAATCGACGCGATCGTTTCTCTTATAGAGAATACTCTAAATAATCCCGATATACTACCCGGTAAAGCGAACTTTATACCCCCGCTATTATTTCTATCCGCCCAAGCTTAGCTACTAGAGATAGATAGCGAGGTTATATATCAAGCCTGTAGCTCCCGCCTACTATCGGAGTTTATACTTGCTTTCGGTTTATAGTATAAGATAGTAAAGATTACACGATTAGATTACCGAGCCCTTAGAGAGGTTTTACTACTTATCGACTCTAAATATACTATATAGTAGTTACTAGAGATACTCGAGTCTCTTCGAACTAATACCTACTTAGTAGTCCCCTAGACCGAGCTAAGGAAGCGAATAATACCTATAGACCTATCTAAACTACCGACGAAGAAAAACAAGGCGAAAATAAAACCGACTAAGGTAAGTACGGATATATACTTCTTTAACCTAATACCCCTAGTATAGAAGCTATTATCTTTAAGTATCTAATAGTAAATATACTTTAGGATAGGCCGGTTCGTAGATAAACCGTTTGAGCTATAGTACGGAGAAGGTTGGTATTCCTCGATAAGGACTACGTTAGGGTAATTTACGTACTATAGTAACGGGGAACCGATATTTCTATCGGACTTTGTCTATTAGTACTATTACGAGACTAACTATAGTTACCGAGATACTATTTCGGGTCACTTAGGGCGGGTATACGGGGTTACGAAAGATTTTCGTACGAAACTATAATACGAACGTAAGGATAACCTAATAGCGATACTAGTCCGTATAGTATCGAGTAGAAGCTCTATCCTAAAACGATCGTCGGCCTTTAGAGGCTAAGAGGAGATAGGAAGTCGCGAACTATTTATATAGGAGGGATAGGGAGGTATAGTCTTAGAGAAAGATATTATTAGATAATATCCTTTAGACGTATTCCTTAATTATAGCTATAAGAGTTCGGTCCTAGGGAGTAAAGTATTCGATCCTAATAATAAGGGTCGCTTTATCCAATAGATATTTAATATAAGAACCGATATACTATAGCTAATCCTATAATCGAACCCCCTACGAGCCGAGCTTAAACTTAAGGTATTTAGTAGACGGTACTTCGTAGACGCGTCTAAGAAGAAGATAGTATCGGTACTATTAATACTATATATCGACGCTTTCGGGTTATATCGAAATATATATAGGTCTCTTACTATATACTACCTTTTCTTCGGTAATCTAACGGGGAGGGAAAGGGCTAAGAAGGTAAACGTAGTACCGCTAACTCTAGTATTATACGGTAGTTATATAATCGACGTAGTCGATTCTATCGTACCCTTCCTCTAATAACTTAATCGAGGGATAGATATAGATATTAATAGGGAACGATAACGCGTCTTCGCCTTTATATTTGCTTTTATCGGTGATATACTAGTATAGTAGGTAGTATCGGGATTCCTCGTACTATCTACAAACCTAAGTTGCCGCTTTTATAGTATAGCGAAACTAGAAAGAGAGGATATCTTCTTAGATCTCCCGAGCTAGTACTATTACTATACGGAGGTACTTCGTAAGAAAGAATACTTATAAACGTTAAAGGTAGCCGCGAGGAGGAAGGAGTACGCGCGTACCGCGGGTTTATTAGAAGAACCGATATACCTAAGGAAGTTCTCCCCTATACTAGATATTATCTAGTCCCGGCCTAGGGACGCCGCCCACTCTAAGTATAGAGGGATAACGAAGTAATTATACTTACTAATTACGAATACGATACTAATACCGAAGGCCCTCGTCGAGTACGCCGAAGAGTTAAGTAGTTTCCCTTTCCCTCCTAGTTAGGGCCGCCTATAATCGCTAGTCTACTATATCAAGAGCTATATATTATAATAGTATACCCGATAGTTAATTATTATACTATACCTTTTTCGATACTAGCTGAAATCAATATATTTGAAAAGGGAATTTGCGACGGCTTTGACTCAGTAATATATAGGAGACCGGGAGTTATATAGTTATACTACGGCGGATATAGTTATAATATACCTAATCGCGACCGTACGCTCTAATTTGTTATTAATAGGAAAGGGCGAGCGATAAGGGAGTAATATAGAGATTATAGGTATTATTCGATAGGGTCGATTATTATAGCTTAAGCTATACGAAGCTACGGTAGTAGTTTTACGTAGGTATACGAGAAGTAGGTTAGTAATACCGGCAAGGAGTAGATTAGTAATACTAGCGAGACCGCTTATAGGGTTATAATCGGGACTAGAAGATCTCTCGACTAGTTATAGTAGTTCGGTAATATAGTAGGGCAAGAGCAGTTTGCTACTATATAAGAGAGACGCGATACGGCCGAATATATATACTAGTATCTACTACCTACGTATATTTAAAGAATACGGCTCGCTAGTGAATATTTATACTCTCGGAGGCGAACTAAAGTATAAGTAAGTTAAGAACCGTAGATATAGTAGGTGCTAATAATTCTAGGGACTTTAAGGATATAATATATAATACTAACTATCGTATCCTAGAGAAGGATCTACTAGTAGTAGAATCCTTCCGACTAGGGCTACGACTAGTAGGTACTAGGGCGTATAACTTAGACGGGAGTAGTATCGTAGATATAATAAGGAAGATTTAAGAGGAAAGACCTTTCCTAGTAATAATATTAGGGATACGCGATAGTAGGGTTAGGAGGATCGACCGGGTCGATAGTAACCCGGTAGTATATAATAGAGTACGCGGAGGGGTAGAGTATAATAATATTATACCGTCGCGGCTATCGTAGTTTAAGGATAATATACGTCGGGGGATAACGGAGGCTTACCGGATAGATTTAGGGCGCGGAAATATTAATATATTTAGAACGCGGGTAGTAACTTAGTAGAAGAAGGTTTCGATATAAAGAAGGTACCTATTCCTTTAACTCTATTTATCGTAGCGGGTTATACTAATTGATATAAAGGAGAGCGGAATCGACGCGACGTTCTTTTTTAAGGGGCGACCTAGTACGATATAGAATAAGCTATATTAGATATATTATAGCTATATTTAGATTAGAGGTAGAGAGGGGGAAGGGGGATATATTCTTACGGCTTTAGCGGGTATTAGAAACGGACAAAAAGGAGGGGATAACTAGCCTTATAGAATACCGCGTAGAGGACGAAGAGGTAGTTATTATAGCGGGAACTATCTTAAGGGAGAGGTTATACGGAGTTCCGGTAGAGTATAGGATAAAAGGGATATAGGCGGGTAATCGAGTATTACTAGTAGACTATAGTATCGTTAATATATAGTAACTAAGGCAAGTTCGTACCTATTGATATACCTATCTATCTTATAATATTATATGTATAGGATGGTTATAAGTAATAACGGTAGCGTATAGAAGCGTATTAAAGGTAAGGAGTAAAGAGGGGATACCGTTACTATAGGAGAGGGTACGAAGATTAAATATTTTTAATAATAAGCGCGGTATAGGTATACGTTTATATATAGGAGAGATTATATATCTAGACGTATTATATAAAGACGTTTCGTAACGAAACGACCGGGTCGATTTACGTATCTATAGTAAGAGATAGAGACGGGTAACCTAGTATCGGGTAACCTAATATCGGGTAATACGGAATAACAACGAGGCTTAGTAATAGAATAAATCATTATAGACGGGTACCTATAGTAGTCTAGAACGGCGGTATATTTGGCTTACTACTTTTCAATATAGGATATATAATTAAGGGTATTAGGATAACGACGGTAAAAATCGAGTTATAAATTTTTAACGATATATAGTATACCGTATTTAACTTGACTCTATCTATAGTCTTAAGGGGTTAACGGCAACAACGGTAGAAATACGGTTATAGGATATTACGGACTAAGGGGAAACGTAACCTAATTAACTCTATATATAGTATAGAGGGGATCCTAGTAACAACCGTATTTTTACGGTTATAGGAAATTACGCACTTAGGGGGAACGTGACTTTATAGGGC
This sequence comes from Venturia nashicola, assembly GCA_004522665.1. Classification (NCBI taxonomy): domain Eukaryota; kingdom Fungi; phylum Ascomycota; class Dothideomycetes; order Venturiales; family Venturiaceae; genus Venturia; species Venturia nashicola. The sequence continues at coordinate 9,313 of SNSD01000031.1, forward strand.
CGGCTTTAATCTTAAACCTCTTAAGTGATTTTAACCGACCGGTAGTAATTACGATCTCTTATCTAGGTTAAGATTCCTTTTGTCCAATAATATTGACGGTATCCAACAGGGAATACGAAATTTACGATAAAAAAACGGAGCTACAACTCCCCCTCCCGCGGCTATGTAAGGTATCTCCGTGGTTGATACCTAGGTAGAACCAGGCGTATCGATGCCGTCTATTGCCGCAAGTTCGATACCACGTCCACGTCAGCCGAGACAGATGGTGGCTGGAGTCTGGTCTTGAGGATAGCCAGAGGGACACGCCAAGATGGATCTTTCACTTTGTTCCGTCGGTTGCGTGAAAAGAGGAAGTTCGATATACTGGCGGGCACAAGGCACCAAGGCACAGGCACAGGCACAGGCAGGCAGGCACAATCCAAGGTCCAAGGTCCAAGGTCCAAGGTCCAAGGTCCACCTCAAGGTCACTATTTCAGACCTAAGCGAGCCCGCCTCTACGTAGAAATTCTTCCAAGACAACATACTGCCAACAACAGCATCCATCGCAAACTTTTATCTTGCCCTTCCAATCCAAGCCTTCGACATCGAGTGCTTCATTGCCGCCAACCCCCACTGGCTCCGTCCGTCTTCCTCCTCCTCGACGCCGCGCAAAGCTGCTCCCACCATGGCCACTGTGACATTTACGGAGAAGGACAGCGATCCCCTCAGCTTCTTCACCGAGAATGCCGTCCTCCAGCGAATAGCAAGCACATACGTCGGATTCAAAGAACGGAGAGAAGCATTGGGTCTATCGAATCCAGGCACCGTCGATGGCATTGCAAAGGAAGTCCAACGCGATGTTTTCCTCAACAACCACAGCTTCTCGGGGCTACGTGCCGATATCACAAAAGCCTTCAGTGTCGCGCCCATGTTCCAAATCTCACACTCTCTTTCCATGGGATCTCAAGCGCTGAACCCATACTCGTTCGCTGCCCTCTACGGATCTCCCAAAGTTAGTCCTTGATTCGGACTTTCAATGCCGGTTCACTCCCCATTAACTGTCAATTAGGTCTTCTGCCAAGCGAACGTCGACAACGATTTTGGCCTCATTGGGCGTTTCAATTGGCGATGGACCTCCGCTCTTGTGACGAAAACCAGCGTGCAGCTTGCCCCAGGCCCAGGCCAGAGCATGTTCTCCATGGAGCAAGATTACACAGGTGCCGATTTTACTGCTAGCGTCAAGGCAATGAACCCGTCGATACTGGAAGGTGGCTTAACTGGAATTTTTATTGGCGATTACCTACAATCGATTACGCCAAGATTGGCCCTCGGGCTGAATGCCATGTGGCAGCGAGCGGCCACAAACACAGGCCCGGACACTCTCGTCTCATACGTAGCACGATACAAGGCAGATGATTGGATTGCAAGCGGACAATTGGTAGCAGCGGGTGGGTTGCAGCTATCTTACTGGCGACGAATCGCTGAGAAGGTCGAGGGGGGCGTGGATATGAATCTACAAGTTGCGCCTGGAGCTGGCGGAGGAATGATGGGAAGTCCATTAAAGAAAGATGGCACCACGACTATTGGCGCAAAGTACAGCTTCCGAGCATCTTCTTTCCGAGCTCAATTGGACAGCCAAGGACGTCTAGGATGCCTGTTTGAGAAGCACATCGCACCCGCAGTGATAGTAACATTCTCAGGCGAACTCGATCACGTCAAGGTAAGCAGTCACAACTATTCTGTTTTGTGTAGGTCTAATTTTCGCGCAGAGCACATCCAAGATCGGCCTCGCCATTTCTATCGAAAATGCACCAGAAGAAGTCATGGAGCAAACAGAACAGGCCGCTGGCATGCAGCCTCCGCCATTCTGATCATCTCTCTCGATACCATACGACAATCTCATATCAACTCCACTTCTTCCTCCTGTATTAATATCGAAATTTCCCAACCTACTGGCTTTCGACTGAGCGTATGACGACGGCAAGCCCTTTTCAATAGACACACTCCGTGCTCCACCATGACTCGATAGCCTCGAGTATTTTGAGTTTGCGCTTTCTCACCATTTACTGGTAAGGCATCATTTTCTATGGGTTGTTTAATGTGGTCAACGACGCGCGTGATCTAATCAATCATGGATCTGGTAGATCAAGGGCGACATGAAAATCTCCCTGTTCTTGGGCGGGCTGCAAAAGTAGTGCATGTGCGGTGTTAGCGGTCAGTCTATAAACGTATAGGTGGATCTTTGGGAGGAGAAGACGCCGGTGTAGATATATGAGTACTTGGGCGATAAGAGTACGCCCTACCCATAACCACCATGTTCTCAGTGTCTCCCCAAATTCTGTTCTGTGGTAGGCAGACATGAATGCGTAGATAAGATACCATAGTGAAGATAAATACCTGGAGCTTCGTCATAGAACACTAGGCCCAATTCGGGAGTCCAAAAAGTTCAGGCGAACTTCAACCTCAACTCGACGACGCATAAGACACCTCCAGTTCACATCACCACCCAATCCGGCTACCACCAATCCAACACTCTTAATCGCAAATATGGTCAAGCTCGAAGAAGTACCAGATGAAGAGGAGGTGCTAAGCCAAGAGGGTCCCATCGGCGGCGAAGACGACTGGGACACTGATTCCGGTAAATCCAATCCCTCTCTCAACCCTCACCATCGTTACTAATCTCCCTTGGCCAATGTAGAATCCGAAGCCTCCGACACCTCTTCCCTAGCCAGCGACGACGACCTCGCCTCCGAAACCCTCTACGACCGCATCGTCGCCCTCCAGGATATCCTACCACCCTCTCAACGTCGCTTCGTCTCTTCAACCGTCAACAGCACGACTGCGTGGATGAAAGCGGGTTTTGGGCTTGCAGGGAAGGGTTTGTGGATTTTTAGTACTAGTGCGCTTTTGATTGGCATTCCGTGGGCGATGGCATATCAGGAGGAGGTGCAGATGATTGAGATGGAGAAGGAGATGAGGATGCAGCAGGCTGCTAGTGATGTAAGTGTACCGTTCTCATATATCTGAGAGTGGGATGATGGAGGAATGGTGTTTGAATTGGATGAACGAGGCTAATTTGAGGCAGATGTTGACACCTGGTGCTGCGCTTCAGCAACCCGGACAGGGCGCTGCTCCTGCACTATAATTGCAATGTATGCGACACACGATCAGGCAGACGAAGCAGGACGAACACATAGTTGGGGCGATAATGGATGCGCTTCATGTAAAAATTTAGGGTTAGATTTGGGTGGGGAGGTACAGGTAGCATGGATGGAACGAGCGTGGCATCACCCTGTGAATGGCGGCGTATGTACGAATAGATCTCATCTCTCAAATCGATGATATTGACAATCCCTGAGCGTGGACTGTTTGTGCAACATGTGCTTTTCCCGGATTGTGTCTCAGGAAAGGATGGGCTACGAAATCCGACGGCAAACTAAAGGGCAGACTGATATCAGTCTCGAGTACCCAAATTTCGGGTTCATCTTGTTCGGATTGACAAAAAGTTAGGGTTAGCGGACATTCCTTTACACCACATTCCTAGTCTCACAGTGGCTTTAGCTATTCAGTGCTCCTCGAAGACACCTAAAACTACCAATTAACACTTTCAACTAAAGATCGATATCGATCAATATCTAGCAGTCTGATTTTAAAAGCTCGCTAGAAGATTATTGGTATCGATCTCAAGTTAACAGAGTCCAAGTTCAAAGAGACGTCTCACATTTCTTGTCAATTTCCCAGCTGCCCGCGCTGACGCTAGGTCTCCTTGCCGCGTTGAAAGTTCCTCCATCAGGTCTCTCGCTTGAGCCTTCGTTTTTCGAGAAGGGCGCCAATTCGCAATTGCTCATCAACATGGTCATTTACAGGTAGAGCAGCCATGTAAGCATGCTCCATGTATCCTGCAGATTTCGTGGTGGAGCTGAAGATAATGCGAAAGGTTTTATGTCTTGTGCTTTTGTTGCTGGTTGTCTAGACGTTGACGCGAATTGATTGGCATACGAGGTCCAAATACACTTTGTGACCACTTCGGCGAGTTGAGCAATGGTTGTTATTCTCGGAGAATTTGGCATGGCGCCAGCATTCCTAATACGCATCTCCTGACACCATTCTTGCAGATAGTTGTCGTCATTGACCTCTTGGTCATTTTGATAGCCTTGCGGACCCTGGAGGAGACTGGACATCGGATCCTTGAGTACGCCAAGGACTACGCTGCCTGTTCATATCATAACACAGAGTAGGAGGGTTGAGAGACTTTCAAGGCCAATTACGGAGTCCATGCCCATGAAGACTACATAAGTCTACTTTCATGTTACTAGTAGCAATGCAGGTGAGACCCGTGTTGTTACTTGCGACGATATTACTATGCACAGAAACTGTCTTTGTCAACCACCGTCATCGTATCTGAACGTAAATTGGGTATACTTTTCCATAGTCCACAGAACGCCCGCCCATGCTATACTGACAACGCCGTCTAAACACCAGAAGTCTGATCTGCCTCATACCTCGATGACCTCTACCTGCGCTCCTTTTTTTCCCTTCTCCGCCTCCTTTGCCTGCCGCTCCTGATACTTCTTCACCCTCTTCTTAAGATCGCCCACACTCTGCTGCATAGGATTCAGCTTCTTATCCCAAAACATGCCCTTATAATCATCCCCATACTTTTCGATAAGATTCTGCACCCACTCCTCCTCACCTTTACTTTGACCTCTCTTCGCCCTTTCAACACCACTAAGCGCATACTCCTCAAGCTGCCTCGTAACATCTGTCTCCTTCGCGCCACCCCTCCTCTTCGGCACAAATCCCAAACTATTAAACTTCATCATTGGTGTATCTTCCAGCTCATTGAGAGGGTCGTTCAGTGGATTTGGTGTATTATCATCGTCAAAGACGGAGAGAATGGCGCCAGTTTCTGGGTCGCGCGTGATACGCACAGTTTGAGGTTCCATGTCTGCGGGTTGGAGGGTAGGTTTAATGGCGAAGGTGTCGTCGGCCATGTCTTGATCTTCGCCTTCCGAGTCGACATTGAGCGCGGTTTTTTGTTTACCGCCGGTGGAGGAATTTAGTTTTGAGGCGAGGCCGAGGCGTTTATAGTTTTGTCTGAGGGTGGCTCCTTGGGTCCTGTTCGCGTGTTAGAGCATGGTAGGGGGTGGATTCGAGGCCGGAAGCAATGTTACCAGTTTGCGGCGATGATAGGGTTGTGCAGGATCTTTTTCTTCGACTTTGGATTTTGGCGCTTCTTGGGTATCGACGAGCGGTTCTTCTTTTTCTGCAGTTCACGACCCATTGTGAGAGGGTGGAAGTCGGCGGGTTGGAGGTATAGTCGGCGGGTTGGAGGTATAGTCGGCGGGTTGGTGGTATAGTCGGCGGGTTGGTGGTATAGTCGGCGGGTTGGAGCTGGTATAAAATTTCAAGAGGTCGAAGATGGAATACTTGACAGCCGAAAAGATTAGATGCATCTAATCTCTACAACTCATCTCCCCACGGGCATTTCACGCGCCTGACAATCAGTACACATCACCAATCATGGCTTTTCTCTCCAGACGGACTCCCCTGAAGACATTTCTCTCCAGACGGACTTGCCTCAAGGCATTGCTTCTTGCTGTCTTTGCCATTCAAGTCTATGGCGCGGCAGCCTCGTCGAAGAAGGCTGCGGCCGTGGAGCATCTGACTGCGAGTGAGATTGACGAGCAATTACAGGTATGCGCGCCACTCTCATATGCTTCAATCGCCCAATATCAAACTTATACTGTCTAGGACTGCCCGCTCGTCCAATCTCTGAACCATCAGAAGCAGTCCACCGCCTCCACCGAGCTCTCTCTAACCGCCCGCCTCTTCACACTCCTCTTTCCAAGCGCCACCCCGGCAATAAACGCTCTTCTCGCGACTCTGTACATCTCCGGCCCTCCAAATTTCCTCCTCGCACTCTGTCCGCCAAATGTCGACCCTGCGAGTCTGTCCGTTATGGTTGCCTTTGCCGTGGGAGGACTTCTTGGAGATACCTTGTTCCATTTACTGCCCGAGATCTTTCTGGGAGAAGAGGAGGAAGGAAAAGTGAAGTTCGTCATGGTGGAGCCAAACAAGAATTTACTCCTCGGTGTCGCTATCATGGTTGGTTTCATGACTTTCGTGGCCATGGACAAAGGACTACGAATTGCCACTGGAGGAGAGGGCGGACACGACCATTCTCATTCTCATGCCATTGCGTCTACCGAAGCCAGCACCACAGCCCTCGAGAAGACCTCCAGCTCGGTCAAATCCAGAAGGGGCGAAAAGAACACCACAACTGCCGAGGCCGAGGTCAAGCAACCTGAAGCCTCGACCTCAGTCAAGTTATCAGCATACTTGAATCTGATTGCAGATTTTACACACAACATTACGGATGGATTAGCAATGTCCTCTTCCTTCTACGCCTCTCCCACTGTCGGAGCGACAACAACCATGGCTGTTTTTTTCCACGAGATACCACACGAAGTCGGCGATTTCGCATTGTTGATCCAATCAGGATTTACCAAGAAGCAAGCCATGTTATCACAATTCGTAACAGCCGTCGGTGCTCTTCTAGGCACATGCATTGGTATTGCCGTGCAAGAGTATGGAGGATCTGCCAGGGATTCCGTGGAGGGTGTACCGACTGTTGGTTTGTTTGGAACGAGCCTGCAGTGGGGCGATTTACTTCTTCCCTTTACAGCTGGCACGTTCTTGTACGTTGGGACTGTTGCAGTTATCCCAGAGATGTTGGCAACCGGACCTAACAAGAGCATGGAGTTGAAAAAGATGCTTACGCAGTTTGCGGCTATTGCTTCTGGAGCCGGGATAATGATTGCGTGAGTCCTCCCATCAGGTTCTGTTCCAACGATTTTTGCTAATTTCTGACAGGATCTCGTGGTCCTAAACGGGAAACGTTGGAACCGACGATTTCATATTGTGGACATGAATAGATCTGGGAAGCGTTGCAAGTAGAGCTAGCGATTGATTCAAATTCCGCAGCCGATAAGTAGTGTAGTTCGGTTGACGATGAAGCTCGATCACCACAGCAAAACCCCGGCACCATCTCGTGATGCTCCAGTTGACGTATCCATCCAAGATACATCCCACGGCATCCCGAAAAACGTTCGAATTCGCAACACTGCCTATCCAGGGGTTCAGCTCGCTAGAACCTGGTGTGCACAATGCAGGAACCAGAGGTATGGCAGGTAATCTACGATCTTCGATCCGCCCAGCCACTTATATATACCAATCTATCAATATGGAAGACATGATGTTTAACAATGAGTCTGTTGCTACCTCAACATCCCCAACGACCACAAGTCGGCTGTCCAAGTATGCTTCATCACGAGCATATATCATCATACGTTCTCCCTGATACTGTTCCTGTGACATTTGTACATGTTCGCAGAGATGGAGAACTTCAGCCGAGTCCAACACCAATACAGTCCTTCGTAAATACTCTTCTGATTGTGTACCATTTCCCTTCGTCATCAAACTTTCAAATACAACTCATCAGCCATCTCCTGTCTCTAGACTACCACCGCAACGCGATAGTCATTAACATCACCTTTCGAGTTATCCACACCCTATAGCCTCGACATTCTTCTTGAACACCGGTACGTCCAGTCCCTTACAACACAGGCCAAAATCTCAATAAACAGCCTCTCCCTTCTCCTCTTTCTTCATCTCATCATCTAATTCACAATCATCAGTTTCCAACCACTACTTTCAAAAACAACTCTTTTATCGAAAATCAATCAGCCAAACACTAATTACCGATCAAGATTTCCAAATGGCTCCATCCATGAGCAAGAACCAAAAGAAGAACTTGAAGCGCGCCCAAATTGCCAAGGCCGCCGAAACCGAGGACCAGCAATCAAACATGTTGCTCCAGCTCGAGGTTCGGAAGATGTTGGTCCCCACATTGGAAGCCTCTACCTCCAAGATCGCCCAGCACGAATATGGTGCTCTCGCATTCCAAGCACGCAAGATGCTGTTCCCCTCCTGGGACTTGAATGGCCCTTCGACACCCTCTGTCGCATCGCTTCCCACCTTTGTGACCTCGCCCAATTTCAACCCAGTCATGGTGCCACTTCCGTTGGACGTCGCAGCCGCTTCAGAACCTGCCTCGGACGATGAGACTTCCATTGATTCAGAGAAGACCCCCATGGGCTCGGATTCGCCTAGCTGGCAATCTTCTGTCTCGATTCAAGACATCGAGAAAGCCCCTACGCCATTAAAAGGCGCTGTTTCGCCAGTGCTAGCGGTCCAGATGGGATCTCCATCAAACTCCGACCTTAAGTCCAAGGCTGAAGCCTTGGTGCCACGCCATCCAATCCTTCGACGCCAATTCGAGGCCTCCCAGCGCAAAGCCGTCGAATCTTCGACCCCCGAGGTCGAAGCTTCAGAGCCATGTCCCCCCCTGTGCCGTCGATTCCACGAACTTCAACTGGCGCGCGAGCGTAATCTTGAACAACTCACGTTGGTGGAAGTCGGCCTGCAGCATAGTCCTTACCTCGTCCCTGGTTGGGGCTGCATGTCATTGCAACAGTATTTCTTCAATGCGGCTATGTTGCCCAACTTTGCGGACATGCGCCCGTCGCCATCGAACGGGGGCGCCCCAGTTGTCTCGCGATCACCAAGGTCGCCTCCTATCGTCTACACGCCTCCAGTCAAGGCTCTTGTCATGTCTGCTCCAATGAAGACTGTGGCCGATGAGCCTGCACACGAGGCTGAAATTATGGTAGAGTTTAAGGCACCACTTGTTACAAATGACCCATCGTACGCCGAGACTGAAGATGAGTCCGAGGAGTTCACGTTATTCGGCAGCCCACAACCACTCTCCGAGATCGATCCTTCGTTCTCTGATGGCGAGGACGACTACGGTCATTTCAAAGCCATCACCCAAGCCATTGCTAAAAAGACCAAGAAGGATAAGGTTCAAGCCAATGACTCCACCATAGTGCCTCCGCTCTTGCCGGCATTCGAAGCAGACAATCTTGTCCCAGCATCCGAGCCAACCTTGTTCGACAACTTCAACGCGAACGTCCCTCGCGACGCTGATATGAAGGAGATCAAGGTTCTGGGCCCAAAGTGTGTAATTGGTGGAGCGCTGTTTATTGCTGGATGTGCTGGTATTGCGGCTTTGGTTGGGAAGATGCTTTCTAGGAAGTAGGAGAGTTAGGAAAGGCAAATGAGGATGGGGATATCGATGCTCGCATCAAAATAGGTCAGGATTTGGAGCAGGGTAAATAGGGAACGAATGGTCAAGAGGGACGAGAAAGATATCGAGGATGGTGGGGATATGATAGGAGAGAGAGATGATGAGTGAGCGACAAGCAGAGATGACCGGGTCTGTCTTGCTATATTATATGGCCATGCTTGGCCTTATCTTGTTACAATCATGGATGGTTTTTGACATCTTTCAATTCAAGTTTTCTTCGGAAGTGGGGAACTGGTATGCCTTGGTGTCAATGAAGTCAGCTTTGGATCGACTATCAACGCTGTCTAATATGACCAAAAAGAGAGTTTCGGTTTCGTGACCAGAGTCTCTTGAAGAAACGAAAACACAACGAAGAATCGCTCCACGTGTGCTTATCTCTTTATTTTTCTATGGAGACTAACCATAATGACTTGCATTCCTGGCTATCTTGCTGCGTATCGTCGACTAGATAATTTTGACAACAGATTGTAGTTGAGAATTGTGACATTCAAGTCTATCACTCCCTGCATTCTTGGATGAATAATATCAGCAGCACGATCTTCGAGTCTCTACAATAAGTCTTCTCGGCTGAACTTAGATAAAGGACTCTCGTTGTCATTTTCAGATTCCAAAGAATAACATGAACTGAATGCACGCCATTGCTCTGAGTCTGAAATCCTCTCTGCTAGAAGGGAAAGAAGAAAGCAGCTATAGGGTTTCATATACCTTTCATGCCTACAGCTAACGCTTCTCTTTCCTACATAGAGCCCATACTGTCCGTCATTTGCCGAACGCGGCGTAGGAAATTAACGGACTTGAGAGGGTAAGAGACGAGCATTTGAGGACCTCCATCTCCAACTTCATAGCTGTATAAACCACAAGTTTTTTGCAAAAACCGATCCACGCATGAGGTTGTAGTCGAATGCGTGTTCTTGAAGCAGCATTATACAGATGGAAGGCTTTCTTCCATCCGTTGGTCTGGATTTCTGACACTTGCAAGGGACTGGGGAAAGAGATATCCTATGGTAGACTCAGCCAGGGCATTTCCGATCGGGCTTGGATGATACAACACCATCATTCCAGATGCTCGGTTTCTCTTCATGTGATGGAGAAATCTTATGACAGCCCAGCTTGATCCACTGCCTTTGCTGTTTGCTCACATCAGTCCATTCTCCTAACCATTCGTGATCAAAATCATGCCCAACTCCAACCCCCAAAGCCACTTTTCACTCACGGACACACCACCACCACCACAATCGCAGCCGCGCCCTTAACAACAAACCGCGCCCTGAACAACCACATTCCTAGCACCCTGTGCCAGCCTCCCCGGCTCCCCACTCGCAACCCTCGGCCTCACAAAAACAAACTTCGTCCTATCCCTATTCTTAGCTGGTACCTCCACGTTCCTCTCCTCCCACTGAATCCCCGTATACTCCAAAAACACATTCTTAAACTCCCTACAGCACTGTTCCCACTCGCTCCCAATCGGAACCAGCACCCTCTCCTCAGCTGCCGCCTTGAACTTTACGTATCGTTGGTGGAGTGCGTAGGTGTAAGGGATACTGTTTGATTGGTAAAGACGGAGAATGTAGCGTTCGTTTGTGTTGTTCAAGAGGTGGATTCGGACGAGGGTTATGTTGTAGGTGTCGCCTTGGAGATCAGTGTAAAGGTGGTGGTTTTCTGGTTCGGGAAGTGTGATGTTAGTCTTTGCCACCACTGGTTTGAGGACGGGCTCTGGGGGCTTGAAGGATTCAGGGGGTTGGGATTTGGATTTGGTGCTGGCGGCATCTGGAGATTGTGCTGAGGCGGAGGAATTGCTTGATTCTTCGGCATCGTCTGCGTTATCGTTGGACGCTTTGGGTTTTGACGTGCCTGAAACTAGACCATCCCCTTCCTCTGGAGGCTTGTAATAGTTTGAGTAGTCCTCGACAGTTGGTTTTGAAGCGTATTTCTTGGCTTTATATTCTTCTCCGTGTTTTTGGAGAAGGGCTAAAGACGATTGAATAAAGGTGGGTTTCTTCTGGGACATACCTGAGTTGATATCTGTCAGTGCTGCTTCGCAACCAAAATTGAAGCGGCGGACTGAAGGGGAACAAAATTAGATCTGGAAAGTACTTCTAACAGTGCAGGAACCGAGAACGGAAGACCATAACGTGAGATTCACGGAGCTGGATCTTAATGACTCACCCTCCTTCTTGAGGGCACTCCTCTCTTCACTCTTTGCGGCGTTCTTGCGTTTCCGATCGGCCTTGACGTGTTTCTTGATCAGATATTCACCCTCTCGCTTTCGACTATGGCTCATGAGGGAGTCCTCAAGCCAGTCATAAGTGACAATTTTGATCTTCTTCGGGTAACGCTTGGCTGCTTGTACTGCGAATCCTGTTAGCAAGCAACTTGATTGAATTTGCGAGCAACCAAATAAAAACTCGGCGAGCTCTTGGAAAGAAGCAAAGGGAGCTGGGGAACACAATTCTCTTTTGCTCCCGAGGCCTGTCAACAGTTTTAAACGCAGTGAAACTTACCCATAGCGCTCTGACTTTTCCAACACTGAGCCGAACAGACCAAATGAGTGACCTCCTCATCAACCTTAGTGACATAGCGACCTCCATTGTTTTCAACCCAGCGCTTTATGGCTTCTGCGGTGCGCTGTTTGCCGAAGTCGCCTGTCGAGGCTATCGTGAAGCCTTGGAAGGGGTTCTTCATTGTAATTGGACGTTGGATGTGAGGTGAGAGAGTGCAAGAGGGAGTTGTTGTTGGATGAAAGAAGCAGACAGTCGAATGGATAGTTGTCGAAAGAGTGAGAGTGATGGAGACCGCGCTAATGAGAATGTGATCAGTTGCTTCTTCCGGGTCACCAGTTTGAGACGGTTATCATAGCTTCTAGTTCTGAATGGAACTGAGGCCAATACAATGAGATCAGTCTTGATATATTCCCACCATCCTCACTCTTTTAGCTCCTAAACACCAGGAATTCCCCTCACCCGTAAAGCTCAGGAGTTTCCGCAGTAATACTTGCAAGCCGCAAGACCGCCACTTCTGAACCTCATAGGACAAAAGATGCCCATCCCACCGCAAATCTGGCGGGATAAGGTTCTTACAACCCACTGTCATGAGCCCTCGACGTACATCTCTTCGGCATTGAAGCTTCAAGAGTGTTGGCGCTGAGGGATTTTGGCCCCCATGACGAACGAATCTTTGATGATGTCTGTCATGGGCCGACAACACTTCCACTGTCACTTTCAGCATCCCATATCTTCCTTTCGTCTCTCTCGACTGAACATTGGTGTTTTAGTTAGCAGTTCAATATTACCAGAACCAGAACCTGATTCTGGTCGAGATCGTTCCTAGATAAGACCTACACTAACTCAAGTACCTTTCACCGCCGTCACAAACGCCCTTATCTTACCCAAATCTTGCTCTCCGTCAGCACCCTCAACCCCAGTGCTTGTATCTACGCCAATAATTTGTTTTCTTGCCTGGCCCAGCTCTTTCAATACGCTTTGCACGTTGTCCGGATTTAGGCCGCCGGCAAGCAACACTCTCACCCCAGTATCCTTTGCCAACACATTCTTGACATCTGACAAGTCCAACCGTTCACCGGTCCCTCCTATCCCCGAGTCTAGCAAAGGCAGTGCGTGATATCCTCTCGTACCCATCCCAGGCTCGTCAGGTTTGAATGCTCGAATGACAGGCACGGGGATCAATTTCGCCCACTCCACAGGCTCCGCCCCGTGGAGTTGTACAACATCGAGATCCAATAGTTTTTGCTGTTCGAGTACGAATTCAATTGGTTGGTTGCGGAACACGCCCACCAATAAAGCATGTTTGCGATTGATCAAGACCCGCGCTGAGTGGTCGAAGTAATTCGTAGCGATGTAAGAAGCAGTGGAATCTGTTTCGAGAGGTTCTGGCTTTTGCGTGTTGTGAACAGCTGCTGATATTGCGAGAGCCGTCTCGCGGGACACACATCGTTTCCGGCCTGCGACAAGGATGATGCCCACTGCATCGGCGCCAGCTTGGACAGCAGTTTTCGCGGCTTGGACGCTTCGTGTGCCGCATATCTTGACGAATGTTTTCCTGGTTGCCGGTTGGATTGTCGGCCTTTGCTCACCGGCCAGCAATTCAGTGATAAATTGGGCCGTGTCTGATGCTCGCATTAATGCTTCGCCAACAAGGACTGCGCCGACCCCATTATTTAGATACGGCTCGACATCTTTCGGCCCAGATATCCCGCTCAATGCGCATACCATCGTTTCTCCAGGGACAATACTCATGAGCCTGCTTGTTGTATCGAGATCGACCTCGAAGTTGGTGAGATTTCTATTGTTGACGCCAATAACTTTTGAGCCCATGGTGACAGCGATCTTCATTTCTTCCACTGTGTTGACCTCGACCAGTGGTTCCATGCCCAGAGACTGTGAGTAGGTATACAGGCGTTTCAAATGGGTCTCATCGAGCATTTTAACGATCAGCAGGACTGTATCAGCACCTGCAAGTCGTGCCTCCAGGATTTGATATTCGTCAAAGACAAATTCCTTACGGAGAACGGCTGGCCGATTGGGCATACCCTCCAAGCTTTGTCTGACGGCTCTCAGATCTTCGATGCTCCCTTTGAACCAGTCCGGCTCGGTCAAAACTGAGATGACACTGGCCCCGGCGAGCGCATACTTCCTAGCCTGGGCAGGTGCGCAAGTCGAGATGGAAATGATGCCTTTTGATGGTGATGCTCGTTTGATCTCGGCCATGAGTGAAAGTGGGTATGGCGATTGTCTCAACCGATCAGGGAAGGATATTTGAGGAGGCGAGAGATTGAGTTCATAGGCTTCTTGCAGGTCATTGGGTCTCTGCGAGGGAATTTGTTTCTGTTCTGCTACCAAGATGTTGCGGCGGTCAAAGATCTTCTCCAATATGTTCGTGTTCTTATCTTTGGGTAGACCATTGGCGGCGCCATTGACAGGAGTCTGCCATCTGGTCTTGGCGAGTCGAGCGTTCTCGGCCCAGGTGCCACCTTGCATCATGAGGAAGTTTCGTAGCATGGGTCGGCCCTCAGCGGTGAGAATACTCTCGGGATGAAATTGCACACCTTCGAGCACGAACTCTTTATGCCGAACACCCATGATGACCGTCTTGTTCTTGTCAGCACCAGTTGCGGCCCAAGATGACACCTCTAAGCAATCCGGCAGAGTCTGGTGTGTTCCAGCCAGGGAGTGATATCGCGTGACAGGTAGTTGTTGAGATAGATTCTCATATACGCCCTTGCCGTCATGGCCAATATTCGATGTCTTTCCATGCAAGATTTCACCAGTGACGGCTACTGTCCCGCCGAATAGGGTGAAGATGCATTGCCTAATTTTGGTGAGCACGAATTGCTTGTCCAAAGTCCAAGGGAAGGCCTACTCTCCAAGACAAACTCCCAAAATGGGAATCTTGCCGGCAAAATGGCGGATGGCATCGCTGCTGATTCCGGCATCGGTATCTGGGTGTCCAGGTCCAGGACTAATGACCAATTGGGTTGGGTTTCTCTTGATCAGCTCGTCCAAGGAGATTTCATCGTTTCGGACGACAGTGACGGTGGCGCCCTCCAACACCAGGTATTGATAGATATTCCAGGTGAAGGAGTCGTAGTTGTCAATGAGTATCAGGTTGTAGGCCGTTGCAAGCGGAGGTTGCGGCGAGGGTTGATGGGGCGAATGGTCTACCAGATCCTGTCCGGCCATGGTGATTAGAAGTCGAGTAGATCCCCCCGTATGATGCAGCCAGGTGGATGAGATCTGTACAAGCAGCGAGGTGAGTGATATCTGTACAAGCAGCCAGGTGAGTGATATCTGTACAAGCAGCCAGGTGAGTGAGATCTGTACAAGCAGCCAGGTGAGTGAGATCTGTACATGCAGCCTGGTGAATGAGTGTATGGGGAAGAGTCAGACGCATCGAAATGTGTATTGAACAGAATATCCTGGTTGATCTGCACGGGCCTATAGAACTATAGAACCACCTATAGCACTATAGCGCTATACCTAGCTCTATACCTAGCACTATAGCACTATAGCACTATAGCACTATAGCTCTATCACCGAAAACACTCAGATCGCGTCCAACACCTCCAGGCGCGAAACAGATCGCGTCGGACACCTCCAGGCGCGAAACACACGATTGCTGTACACGACTGAATACCGATTCCCCCAATGGACTGATCCTTTCTCCAGCTTTGCGCCAATGCCTCACATGGAAGACCAACTCTACTTCCCTCCGCTGGAGCGCTGTCTCAAGGGCGACCACTTATTACTGTACGCACCACGAGCTCCAAATGCTACATGCACCTGCACTAACATATTCAGCTCATGGCAAGACGCCTACACATCCCTGTGTCTCCCCAAGAATCCATCATCCCCCGGCCTCCAAAACTTCCTCGCTGAATCCACCACCCAGGACATACTCAAAAAACCCTTCGCGCCCTTTGAACCTAAGCAAACTCCAGACAACGCCCAGCCGAATTCAGACTTTGCTGCCCGTACTGCCGCCATACACGTAACTCCCGACGAGAACGGACCCTATAATATCAAGCAAATCAAAACCGATGCTTTATGGCTGGCCCAGACACTTGACATCGATGAGGTCGCTGCCCTCAGGATTGTGGTTTTGGAATGGCAGAGGCAACCGACTACTCGGATGCTCTTTAGACCGCTGAATGAGGACGATTTCGAGGCTCCAGAAGATTTGCTTGACATCTCCATCTTTGCCCCAAAATCTTCGACTGCGAATGCGCCCAACCGTCCCGACGCACAACCTGCCCAAACTTTTGACTCGACCTACAGCAGACAGTTGAGGCATATCAAGCTTGCTGTGACGGAGGCATCCTACGTTTTGGCTGTAAGCGAGCTGAAGCTCCGCCATTATGCTGTATCGAGAGCGGAGAAGGAGCAGGCTATCGATGAAGTAGGGAAGAACCTTTTCGAGGCAGCATCTCCTCTCGGAGACGCGTCGCAAACCATCATTGATGCTGTGGGCGGCTTTCGCACGTGCTTGGATACATTGGGTATAAACGGAGAACACCCTACGGACAAGAACAAAAATCTGGACAAGTTTTGGGAAGAGATTGAGCCATTCTGGTACAGGACGCACATGATGCGTATGATGAGCTATCTACAATACATCTTCACTGTTGCCGATAGCAGCTCGTTCATACCGACCGCCGAAGCGGTGCTGGCATACTTCGAGCTCATGAAAAAGCACAGTTTCTTCGTCAACATGGATGACACGGTAAGGACACCAGCTGCTAAGAATGCAATGGTCAATACTAACTACAGCAGATATTGCCCGGCTTGGCTGGGCTTGCGAGAAAACTCCAGAATCTTGTACAGCTTGCGTCTCTCGCCCTCCTCCGATTAGACATGGCCATGGAATCCACGGATAGTGTGCCAGGAGGAGTCGCGTATCCTAGCCTTGCTCCTACAGCCTCGCATCAAGACTATCTCATCAATACTGCTTGCATCCGCAGGCTTCATGCAATCTTCGAAGAGGCTGCCTCGGAAGGAATTCACACGGCTGCTTTGTCCATGTTGGCATGGAGCTGTATATACATGGCCCTTCGAGAGGTAGCAGAGTCATCAAGACGTGGCTCCACAGACTCGAATGTATCTGCTGCAGTGCCATCGCCTGTACAGCCATCTCAAGATAAGCGACAGGAAGCATTCCGACAGGCTCTTCGAGCTATGCGCCAGGATTCTGGACATCCTTCCCAAGAGCTGGAACAGGTCAATCCGGAGCAAGGCGATAGCTTTGAGTTGATCGGTACGTGCAGCATAGTGCAGTTCCAGGTTTTCGCACAAATCACAGGCATTGCCTCGTCATTTAGGAGCGATTTTGGTGCAGGCATCAATGAGACCCTTGACATTCGATGCCGCGGAACGCTTCTCACCCTTGTCACCGCTGGAGCCTCTCTGGTCGTATACGGCGAGCAATCACTCAATGCCGTTCTTGCTGTCATTGGTGGTGACAGGACGTACTGGGAACTTGCAGATCGGGATGCGGGCCAATTTGATCCCGTCGCACAAGCTTTTCTGGCGAATCCTGCGATGATGCATCGATTCGTTGGAGAGAGTCTTGGAAGATATCCAGAAGAAGCCACACCGTACTACCGAATCTTGAGAACTTTGTTCTTAAACAGCAGGCTCGATGACCCCACAGATACTCAGCTATGGCCAGCACTCGTCTCTGCTGAGACGTTTACGCGACGACTACCGCAAGGGTTCAGCATGTATGATGAAGCAGTTGATGTGGTAACTGGGATTGAAGAATTGCTTGCTCAACGTTTGCTTGGAGATCTGCCGTACTTTGTCTCGAGACATTCGGACCTACAAAGACAACGATTAGCTATCACGAATGGCACGTCGCAAGCACGCAGCCCCTATGGTGATAATTGCGTTCCTGCGCAGACAATTGGGGTCCCAGCAGACGAATCAGAGAGGCCGATTGTAATGGCGTGGAATCACCACTTCAGCCCGCTATACTATATGACCGGATGTTTGTACACAGTGCTCGCTGGTAACGACTGGGTGGACGCCTCGACAGGCTGTGAGGTGCCTCTCGAGGATGTCTCTGAGATTATCAGTCTTCTCAGTGTCGTCATTATGGCCAACAAGAAATCCGGAAAAGATGAAGGTGAATCGCATCAGTCTCTCGTTGATCTGCTTGACACGTCTTTCGTTGAAGCAGATCCTCGATTGACTCTTCTTGCCATCGTCGCTGAGATTTTCGAGACCCAGCTACAGAATCAGCAAGCCAAGCCTGGCGATGCTGTTTCGATGGACTTGTTGATACACTGCGTCCGGTTCTTCCATGCTGTTGCAGTCTGTCTGCCTAGTCGCATCTGGCCAATACTCAGTCGTAGTAAGCTTCTGGAGCTTGATGGCAATGGCGGAAGTCTTGCTGTCATTGTTACCTCGGTGGAGATGATCAACGGACAGTACGACTTCCTGATTGGGTGCATACGACTATTCGACGCACTCGTCGATGCTTCACTAAGACCAGGTCGGGAGGATTCTCAAGTCCCAAGCAAAGCTCTCAGTAGACTCAATCCTAATGCCGCTACCCATTATGGTAGCGAATCCTTGCCGGAAAGAATGGCCAGCACGATCGTGACCAGCTTTTCGAAAACGCTCGTGTCGGTGTACCGAAATTCGCGGTCCTGGAGATACGTTTCTGCCTCAGATAGGTCAGTAATCAGTACCGGACTGTCACAGATCTTTGATCGTATCTTACGTTACACACTCGGCATCGACGATGAGGCCAATCTACACTTGAAAGCTGTCACGTCCATTCTAGCAGAGTCTGCGATTTATCTCTACGAGATTCTGCTCTCCACATCGCCTTCTCATCAGCTCTCCGAGACGCTGGTTGATATGTTGGTTGATGGTCTTGGAGATATCATGCAACAACAATTTCTCCAAGCCGAGCTGTGGCCTGTCAACCAAGTCGAATCCGCACTCGGACTTTGTACCACAGCACTGCAAATCGGCGTGTCTCGTGATGTGACCAATTCCTGCTTGGGGCAAGCGCTTCTCAAGACCGCGCCTATACTTGCTCGTCTCTACGCCGCTCACGATGGAATCAAAGCATCGGTCGCTACACTTCTCAAGAACATGGTCACACTTGAAGCCAAGAGTCAATCAGAACCTGCTGCTCTGCTGGGCTTTATGGGACCCTCAACAGCACAGGATTTCCTGGCCATTGTAGGAGCTTTGGGTCATCCCATAGATGACGCCGCCACTGAGATTGCAATTTGGCAGATGTTGTCCGCCGTGGTAAGCTCTCGACAACAGCGTTTTGCGATCTCACTTCTCACTAGCACTCCTCAAACTCAACGATCTAGAAGGACTGCCGACAAGGACGCCAAGAAAAGCCGGATAAAACCGGTATTGTCCTACGCGCTCAATACGCTTTCGAACATTAGCACCATTCCTAGGGCGGACAACAAAGCTCTGACGCGTGCTTTGGCTATACTGGAATTTGTTGCCTTGTGTCAAAACCATTGGGCCTGGGCAGTGGGCGAAATAAGAACACACCCCGGGTTCATTGCTGGTCTCACAACCTACGTTCGAAGGTTGCATAGGGACGACCACGATACCCCAGAAGAAACGTGCACGGAAACGACGATTGCCGCATCCGTTGCTGAAGTGCTGGCAATGTACCTGCATGCAGCTGCCCAGGTTGGAGATGCCGAGGCGGTCAAGAAGGTCACACCTCATCTGCAATACTTTAGAAAGTACGGCGTTGCATCTCCAGGCTACGCCAAACTCCATGTAACGATGCGAGACAATCTGGCATCGTTACATGGTGGTGTCTCACCGGAAAGTTTCAAGCACACCGGGATCTTTGAGACTGAGCTGGGTGACAACTACTTCTACGACGTCACATTTGCCTCCAATGTGCTAGGTTCGCGTAAACGGACACCCGCAGCCACAGTGATTGGTGCTCGAGAGGAATTCCAAAGGGCAAATGTCAATCTCTCCAACGTAGAGGCGCAGATCAAGCTATTGAAGCAATGGAAGTTCCTCGCTATCCAGCTGAGCAAGGCGGCAGCTGGAAACAACGAGCTAACCGAACTTCTCATCGAGGTGGTGAAAAAATGCCTAGAGGAAAACGCGGAATCAGATCTCCCTCAACAGATTTTCCGCCGCCTGCGCCATCACCGTACCGACCTCATTATGGTTCTCCTGCAAAGACTTATCTCCTTAGACATCAAAGACGCCGAATGCGTCGTGGAACTCCGATCTCTCTTCCCAGCAGCCTGGGAAACGACGAGGGATCACATTGGCGATGACAAGTTCGACTTCGCCTACACAACCAGCGAGGCAAGCGAAAACAGCCCAGCTTTCACGACTGAGGACCTCGAATATTATCGATCGCTTCTTCAGATCCTTTTCCTCACACTACAACCTCTGCGAAAGCGATCACGGGCACCACCTCCACAGCGTGGGCAAAATGCTCGATCGGATGTGCACGCGCCAAAGGAGGCACAGCAGCTGATTCAGGTTGTTCTTCACGTCATTGTCAAGGGATTCCGCTCGCTCTCCTCTATTCTTCATGAGAATCCTGGGTCTTGTGTGCCCAATGACTTTGTTCTCCTTACGGCGCTGCTGCAGACCATCCTCGATATTCCTGGTATAGAGCTGCTGTATTCGCAAATACAAATACTTTTCGCCAACAACAATATCACGGGTTACGCGACTAGCCTTTTCAGTTGGTCGGACAAACTTGCCGTTAATGGGGACCCAGTGTTCGGCGAGCTGGCTATTCTCTTCCTCCTTGAGATGTCTTCTGTGCCGCTGATTGCGGAAAGTATGGCGGTGGACGGTGTACTCTCCCAACTCACTAGCGCCAGGATCATGGGGTTCTTTCAGCGAACGAGGGGGATGGGACCGTTTGATGAAGCAGCGAGGTTACATTCGATTTGGACACGTGGAATCCTTCCTTTGTGTCTCAATCTTCTCGATGCAGTTGGTGCACCTCTCGCAGCCGAAGTCGTATCCTTTCTCAACACTTTCCCCAAGCAACTCACGCGTCTGGCCACGGATCTTGGCAACAGGAACAGCCCTGTTGGCACGAAACCCACAGACGCACATATCACTTTGAGCATCGCATCAGAAGTCCACTCCTTGGCTCTCATCTCGCTCGTTATCTCGAGGTATGCTCAGGCGGGCCCAAGTACAGGGACGCTGATGATTGATATCCCAGTTTTGCAATGGGATAAAGCTGGGATTAAAGAGGATGTGGATGATTGGGTTAGGGAGAGGAATAGTCTGGGCGGATATGTGTTGCCGGGGAGTGAGAGGGAGGCAGTGTTGAGTCAGAGGGGATTGCTGGAGAAGAGGGTTTGGGAGGAGTTTGTTAGTGCGGCTGAGTGTTTGGGTGCGGAAGGGGCTTAGTTTTGTGTCAAGAATGAGCCGACGAGGGTGAAGTGGCAGTGGGATGGGATGAGAGTGTGGGGATGTGTTGTGAAGGGAGGTTGGAGTGGCGATGTCAGCGTGGCTGGGCGATGTAATCTTAGCTGGAGTGGGGGATGTGCTATCTGTTCTGGGACAAATGTGCATAGAACGCACAAGGCTCTCATTGTTTAGTTGAATCTCGCTTGGAACCTGGTCATTTCTGGTCGTTCAGCCTCGGTCAGAGACTCACGACTCCGCGACCTCGACTGGGGTGACGACTCTAACAAACCGGGCGAAATGGGCGAGGCGCGGTACATGGCAGCGGTCCAAGGAGCAATTCAGCAGGGCGAGATGGAAATGCTCTATTTTCCAAGTCAAAGAGCAAAAGGGAGAGTGAACGGGGGAGTTTGAGGCTCTGCTGTCATGTCCGGGGGCTCTGCTGTCATGTCCGGGGGCTCTGCTGTCGGTCCGGGGGCTCTGCTGTCGGTCCGGGGGCTCTGCTGTCATGTCCGGGGGCTCTGCTGTCATGTCCGGGGGCTCTGCTGTCGGTCCGGGGGCTCTGCTGTCATGTCCGGGGGCTCTGCTGTCGGTCCGGGGGCTCTGCTATCATGTCCGGGGGCTCTGCTGTCATGTCCGGGGGGCTCTGCTGTCATGTCCGGGGGCTCTTCTGTCATGTCCGGGCCACGCACTAGACCTAGACCGATGCCGTCTCATGTCCAGCCGTCCAACGATACCGCACCACCACTCCCTCTATAGTCCATACCCACCAACCCTCCATAGTCTATACCCACCAACCCTCTATAGTCCATACCTACTAACCCTCCATAGTCCATACCTACCAACCCTCTATAGTCCATACCCACCAAACCTCCATAGTCCATACCCACCAACCAGGCAAATTCCTACGCCCGAGAACACGAAGCCAATCTTGGAGCCAATGCATCACCACAGCCTAATCTATTGCTCGATGAACTCCAACCCTCCCCATCTTGGCGGCCACCATCGTCTCCATGTATCCATTCAAGAGCCGAATATCATCATTCGCTCCATGCGGCTCTTCAACTCGGCTCCGGCACTTAAACACTTTCTATCCTTACTCTATTAGCCTTATCAGAAATTTTGTGCCAATGCTTACGCAAAGATCAACAGAGTGCGTGGTCCATGAACCTCGACAGGCTCCCCTACGATGTTCTCTTCGGCATCTCGCTGTTCCTAGACATCGAAGAAGTCGTCCACCTGGGGAACACGAGTTCGCAATTATGAATCTTGCTCGAGGAAGAAACTCTGTGTCATCGCCTAATAGAGGTGAGGCTCCATCAGCTGGGTGCGGCACTCTGCAAGATATTGACCCTCAGCCGTTTAGCATTCTGCAAGTCACACTTTGGAGGCCGAGCTTGCACAGGCGGGAAGGATCACTTACGGGCAGGCCATTCGCCGGATATACAAGCGAAGACAAGCACTCTCATCAGGAACTCCCGTCTCAGCCTCTATGATCGGCACGGGCACCGATCTCCTCTACGACCAAGGAATTGCCTGTTGGATCCACCAGCAGAGCATTCAGGTTCGAGAATTGCAACGACATGGAAGTCCCCAAAGTCTCAGCCTTAACTTCATTTTTCGATACCTTCCAGGTGTCCGCAGAGACTGCTCGGCGCTTCGACTGCTCCATTATGCCGATGGAGTCCTTTCCTTACTATGCGAAGACATCGTGTCAGACACCTCGTACCTATTGGCCATCGAAATCAATTCCGGAGGCATTCCAAAGCATTTGGTAGAGCTAAGGATCATCGAGAACACCAATAGCATCTTCGTTCGTGGGGCCAGAGATGTTCTATTCTATGGAGTCCATTCCTTGAACGGGGCTCCTCACGGCCATAATGAGTGGGTGATCCAGGGCATTTCTCTAGGTGGAAAGACATTCCGCAAGCACTGCAAAACTCAAAATTGCGTGATCAAATCTGCTGACAGCGAGCCTGTCCAATTGAGAGACTTTCCGGGATTAGATATTGGCACAACGTTGGCGTTCAAGATTCACTGTGGTCACTTCTATGCACTCTCCAATTGTTCTTAATTTGATGTTGTAGAGGTCGACTGGACTTCATTCTATCATTGCATCAAATTTCCCATCCACGATCCACGAGACAAAACCTGTTTGGTCAATCGTCGAATTCATCGCCGATAGTATGTAGAGGGTCCTGTGAATGACAGCTGGAATGGACTGGGCTTGCAAGTAGATGAGCGCACTAATGACTTGATGATCGTGGAAGCTCGGACCGAATGGCCAATTGGAGGTAGCTCACAGGAGCGAACCTTCTACGCGGAACGTCTTTCTTTTCCAGAGCCTGGCGAAGAGGTCGCACAAGAGGACGCGCCGCCAGGAGACATGTTTACAAAGATTAAGTCCGATGGCGCTCATCCGTCCATCAGGCGCTGATAAAGATGCTTATGGAAAGATTGTCTGCATCTCCTTCGATGGCGATGCTTCTGTTCCACACTGGCACGCACCATTGGCGAACAAGACGACCACACTGGCACGCACCATTGGCGAACAAGACGACCACACTGGCACGCACCATTGGCGAACAAGACGACCAAGCCCGCGGCTGATAAGGCGAACGGGAAGCAGAGCGTGAGGTTTGAGCAGTTTAAAATTCCAGAAGCGAAGCCGACTGCTTATGTGACAATTTGGGAAGAAGACATTCCCGATGCGCACGAGCTGAACTTGGACCAAATCTGGGACGAGTGGACCATTCAGTCTTCTCAGAAATGCGTCACATGACATTTATCGAGGAGCCGAATTAAAAGCGGCTCGCGGCTACCATTTCACGAGATACCGCCATCACGGCTTTCGGAAAATCAAAATTCATCAAAGCAATGCGATTTCGGTCTCCTTACACCGTGACTTTGACCAGTATCAAGTCTATGGCCCTTTCTTTTTCAAGAGCGACGAAATGCCAACGCATTGAAGTCATCTACGGCGCTCAAATCCTAGGTCTCCGCCAAAGCCACTGAATCGCAGGATGTCTTTTCACGAAACGGTGATGATTACGGTCGAATCACCAAGCTATACATGCGCCGCGTCAAGCAGCGATACGCCCCTCAAGAAACAACTCCTAGATGAGAAAGGCACGATGGTCGACTCTCTTCGTAAACTTTCGGGTTGTCGACTGCTACACGCCGGGCTCGTTTTTGGGGCTGTTGGTGATTTCCGTCAATGCTGCTTCTTCGCTTACACTTCGTATACGAGAACTTGGGATAGGAAACGTGGAGAGTCAAGGAATAGGATGTCATCTGTGGATCCTGTGCTATGTGTCAGTGAAGACGGAAGGGTAAAGAACATTCCGTAGTTAACGCTTCGTTGAAGGTTCGAAGCTATAAACTCGGCGGATGTTATAAAATCCTTGATGTTGAATGGTTAAGTAGACGTAAGATTCCACAGTTGCCAGCCTCTCAACGACTATAACAATGATTTCTGCCGTCGAAATAGGAAGATAATCTTTACAAATCTTCCTACGCTTGCCTGTACCTTTGCAGTTGTGTTTTACAGCAAGTAAGTAGTTACAATGAAGAGGCGCGAAACTGATTTTCTTCCCCCCCCAAAAGATTGAGATAACTTGAGCTTTTCCTATCGGAGTAAACCTCATTCTTAAGAAGATCATCTACCTAAGAGTCGGAATATCTAGTCATCGTCACCACAAGGGCCATGTCTCTTCCACTTCCTTCCTGGTTTACAAGCTTCCTTGGGCGCAGAGGCTGGCTCGGAGGCTGGCGCAGGCTCAGCAGCACTCGATGGTAGAGCAGCATCACTACTTGACTCACTTGAAGAACTAGAAGCGGATCCTCCGCCACTGCCAAGCGAGCCCAAACCACTACCCAGTCCGCCGAATGATCCTAGACCACCACCACCACCTCCTGATTTGGGCAAGAAGGAAGAGAGATCAGGGAGTCCGCCAGCAGAGCCGCCAGCGCCCGCTAGGGCACCAAAACCACCTGCGCCGCCCAAGGCTCCCAGGCCGCCCGATGGGAAGCCACCAGAACCTGGCCCTTGTTAGTTTGTGTGCTTTTGTCTCGGGACATAAGAATGCCTTGGTTACCTTTACCCTTGGAAGTCTTGGATTTACTTCCTGATTTGTGCTCCTTGTTACCAGATGATTTTGACTTCGTCTCTGATTTCTCCTTGCTACCACCCGGCTTAGCTGTACTAGGACTTGGCTTTCCATTTCCAGAGGACTTGGTAGTAGATTTCTTTTCATCGTCTCCATCTGGGCCATGATCTACCGCGTCAACACTATCCACTGAGTTCGTTGATTCGATGGAATCTGTAGTTTCGACGGATTCAACTAATAACTGGGCAGCGATGTCGCGGATATTCAGGCCGGGATTCACACTGCGGACAGAGTGAGAAAGTTTTGCGAGGCCGTCGGTTCCAGCTGATGGCGCAGGTGCAGCAAGCGCACCGCTAAGGAGCGCAGCTACAAGAATGGTACGAAGAGCCATGTTGAAAAGTGGACGGAAAAGAATTGATCGAGGGAAAACGAGTAGCGAATGGTTACCTCCCATTCCAACTGACTCTTCCTTATTATATACATCAGACTCGTGCTGAGGTGTATCGACCATCGGGCCCTCAACTGTCATGACCATCTAGCTCCCGCAATAGTCTAGACACTACATTGGTCCAGATAATCCGACCATATCCAGGCTTGCATCGCGAGCACCCACATACGATCCCTCTTAGAGAAGAATCCTAGCTTTTAATGTAAGTGATATATTCCAGAACAAAGAATCTGCTCGGCGAATATGATTCCTGGGGAAAGTTGCTCTTTGGCCGATGGATTCCCCGTGATGATATTGTTCCGTATTGATTATCCGGCGCAAACGTTTGATTGACAGGCACACGTAGTCCCGCTCTTAATAAGGAAGCACACTGAACACCGAGTCAGGCAATATATAGAGAGATCACACCAACCACGTTCACAGGTTGCTATCATCTATGGAGTTGTGGAGTGGTAGCTGAATTGATAGAGGTGGAAAATGGGGGCGGGTGCTTGGAGATTGAACTTGTTGATGCCAAGCTTCCTGGGCACGAGCTGACCACAGCAGCTCGGAGAATAAAGAAATCATAGATGCAAATCTGGAATAGTCGAAGTCCTGGACTGAGGCACCCGCGGCGTCGAAGGCAGAGGCACGTTGAAGCGCTGGCTGGGGGATTACGAGCTGATAAGGCAGCAGTAACGAAACCGAAAAGATTCACAGATAAAGTATGAGAGGAGAAAGAAGATTCTTCAAAGACAAAGTGGTAGATGTGAACTGTGAAAGTGAGAGAGAAAGGACCGAGAATCTCGGAAGAACGAGATTGAGGTTGGGATTGAGATTCAGGCGCCTCACCTTGCGGCCTGGGGCACCATTCTTAGTTCTAGATCTGCCTCTCGTTCTGTGCTCTACCACAGAACTTCCAACCACCCGAACCTCACCGTAGAGCTATCCAGTACCATTGCCATTTTGCTGTGTCTGATGGCAAAGGGAGTGGGGGATTATGGCCATTGAAGTACAACTCTTTGCCGATTTGTACACAGGTTTACGGTTCTTCAGCAGCGTCCTGCCTTATTATAACCTCACGAGGCCAGACCCTCATACCCCCACAAACACCTCTCCTTGGCACTACCGGCTTGAAGAAGATGGATCGATCGGCGGACAATCAATCGAACGTGTAAAAAGTGTCTGTGATAAAGGAAGATACGGGCGAGCTTGAAGGAGAGGAAATATCACGCAGCTTATATCCATCACAGCTCGCCGCCCGCACCTCTGCAGAAAACGGCAGGAGATAGAAGGCATGCTAGTCATAGATGGTATTGAGAGTGATATGGTCTGATATGTGTATCCGCCCGTCGTACCTATTCCTACTCCAGTCCTGCATTCGCCATATGCTGTTGCAACAGGTACATACCACAAACAAAGCTTCTACTATCCCACGCAATCATTTCCGCTGCCAATTCATCGAGAACTTTCTGGGCTATCGCACCCGAATCTAGTTGTTGAAGGATTCCAGCCAAGTTCCGAGTCTGACGCTGTCAGGAAATTAAAGGTTTGGTGTCATGTGTAAAACCTCGTCTAGGGTCTCGAGTGCTGGAAACCTTCAATAATTCTCGAATTCTGAAGCTGCCAGGAATTCTGAAGGATCGGTAGCGACTTCAAGACCAGATGCCTCTGATATGATCAAGATCTCGTGGTCTGAAGGTCACGCGCGTGATAGTCGCTACCAATCCTTCGACATCAGTTGTTTGGACGGCCTTTTGATGCCCCACTTTTCTCGCGTTATCAAAACAACAAGTTTGCGACACTCACTTCCTTTCCCCCTCCACACTCTTTACATCAGACCTCGTCGCACAGTCACAGCAATGAAGCCTCTCCGCTCATCCGCAGTTGAGGCTGTCAAATGTAAGGTGTTCATTCTTCACTGTACTCACCTTTTTTTTAAAAGCTCACACTCTCTCAGACCTGACCCGCCGTGAAGCTGAGCTGGAGGCGCACTTGAGTTTTATTCATCAAATCTCGGACCTCTCGACTTTGTACCTTACCAACTTATCGCCAGACTCCAGCTGGGCCAATGCTACACCCTCTACCATCAAGCCCTTTGGCATCGATGTCGGCCAGCATGACGGTCAGCTATCGTTGCATGACCCGTTCTTTGCCACCGCTGACAATGAGACCGGACCGTACCGAGAGTTGAGTGGGATTGATCGCGTCAAGATCGAGCCGGACGACAACAGCGAGCGCATTGAGTTAGTCGAAGAGGTAATGAACGCGTGAATCTACGAGTGGGAGTAGAAGTACTGACTTTGCCGCAGCAGGAGGTCGATCAGACACGCGTCACCTCAGTCACACCCGCAGGCCCTATCTCCATGATGGATGCTATCGCAGGTATGAATCAAGACCTCGTCAACCTTCAGAACCACCATGCCATCGCTGTCCGCAAGAACCAGGAGTTGAGTTCAACGATCGTTCTTCTTCAGTCCGTCAACCAGACTCCAAGTTTGGAGGGGGTGCCACTCAAATTCAAGTTGTCCTCTCCGATAAGAACCAGCAAATCGCGAATCAGACTCATCTCATCAAAGATCTCCAGCAGAACAGAGATTCCATAATGGCGCAGCTTCAGGCCTACTATTGGAAGATTATCTTTAAGAATCGCGTGATCTTTCAGCAGGATGTTCACGTTTCAGCTCTTCAACGACGCATCGAAGAGCTTGAGCGACGTTCTGGATGAAGGGTTTGAATATGGAGGTGTAACTGAACCCAAAGAAGTAATGTGAGCGGTACGAAAGATCCTGGCATTTCTGTATCTAGAGCTCGCTGGGAAACCATCAGCCTTCTGGTGAATTAAGAGAATGACATACCGTTTCAAACCTTTTCTGCATTAAAATTCATTATGACAGATTGAATCATTTGTCTCGTCAAACGAGCGAATCTCTAATGTTAGCAGAATGTCTTCATTTGTATTGAAGTATGAGAAAATGAACATTTCAATTCAAGATACCCCCAGGGCATTGTTTAAAAAAAGATATAAGCAATGTAGTAAAGATGTGTGGATGAGTAGACTGAGCGCTCCGCGAACAGCCTCGAGCTATTTGACAGACCCAGGTTGAAGTTGGATGGATGTGGGTGTTGGGTTGAGGAAGATCAAGTTCTTCCTTGTCGTTAGAGTAGTTTGCCGAGGCCGAGGCTTCTCCGAATCCTTCCAACATCACATCAGCTGCGACATGACAGACGGGATGTAAGAGGCAAACAAAATGCTTGATCTAGTTATCCACGGTTAAGTATACTTACCGCTAACTCACCCAGAGAATGATTACCTGTAGCCATCACTACGATGTCCAACTCTCGCTCCGTCTTATCCTCGAACAAACTGCGCATTTCGGTGAACTTTTGGATCGCCCTAAACTTTGAAGTCAAAGATTTCGACTGTTTTGGTCGAGACACTCATGATAGTAGCAGAGACCTAAGCCTGTAGTCTGACATCGTTTAAACATCCATCGGTGGGATTAGCACCTCCTTAG
The DNA here is from genome assembly GCA_004522665.1 of Venturia nashicola. Taxonomy (NCBI): domain Eukaryota; kingdom Fungi; phylum Ascomycota; class Dothideomycetes; order Venturiales; family Venturiaceae; genus Venturia; species Venturia nashicola. The sequence continues at coordinate 38,457 of SNSD01000031.1, forward strand.
GAATCAGGGTCCTGGGTATGTTGCAAGCTTTCACACCCAGGTCATCGCATTCGAGTCATCAAGACTTGGATTCCGCTGTTCCACGGTCAGCATCGATGATGTGATCCCTACTTTCCTAGGCAGTGTGGAAGTAGAAGGCAACCTGGCATACCCTTGAACCTGCACCTGTGCCAACGATCTGGGTAACAGTTACTGTAAGGATTATGCCGGCTTGGCACTACACGCGGTTATACGTGGCTTCATTTGGATTACGTTGGCTTCATCTTACTTGTTATTACACTCATTTTTATCCGTGCCATGGCATTGCCATTATCTACGGGATCTCTATATATATGCAACTGGTTTGAGTACGATAGATAGGACTTTATATATTCAGTTATCTATATCTTTTGAGTACTCCTTAATATACTTATAGTTATAAGCCCGGAATACTAATATTACGTATATCGCGTAACTATCTATCTTTACTTTAATCTACTCGATTACTTTAACTTCGTTAAACCAATACATAAACTAATCGGGATACGTTACTACAAACGGAACATCCCGAATACCCTAAATACGGAAGACCACGGCAGTTTAACTAATTAGAATATCCGAATCTGCCCTACTTCCCTAACTACCTAATTAGAATATTAGAATTTACCCTACTTTCCTTTAAAATGTTGGAATCCGCCTCTAGTAAGCTACTAATAACTAATAAGGAAGTCGATATTACCTTATATAATAATAAGGAGTAGTTAGAGTTTATCTAATTAGTTAAAAACCACTATAAGGATCTTAGTATTTAGGCTAAATATAATCCTAATACGGTAAACCCTCTACTAGCCCTATAACCCCCTAAAAAGGTAATAATAGAGATGGCTGGTATACTACCTAATACGGTACTTAGTAAGCTTAATTCGGAATAAATAGCCTTATACCGTATATTTATAGACTAATATAAAGTCAAATATACCGAATATAAAGCGGAATAAGCCGAAATAGCTACTATATATAGTTAGATCTATAGCTATATCTCGAAAACTAATCGAAACCTTATTACGTTATCGAAGACCGTATACGAGAGCCTTAAATAGCTTAAAGTACGCTACTAACCGACCGTCCGACGAATAAGGCTATAATACTATACTTAAAAATATAGTAGTAATAGCTAATAAATAGCGAAGTTAAGTCTAAAGATTAGATAAAACTCCTTAATAAGATTACCTATCTCTACGAAAATATAGTTAAAGAAGGTATTTTTAATAATAATAACCGACTAGTACTCGTTAAATACCTTAACCTAATTGGTCGCTTAGATTCGGTATATACTAATAGTAGGAGGGCGCTCCTAGATAACCCTAACTACTTTATTAAGTCGGTTCTAGATCTAGTTATAAACTTTAGGAATTACTTACGTAAAAAAACCACTTTAATCCCGTTAAAAAAAACCCTCCTATATATATAATACTACCGAGTCAGCCTCTAAGGAACCCTCCTTTAAAGGGTAAGGTATATAAGGTAAAAAGCCTCGCTAAGGCTAATCTAAGTACTCCTACGGTTATAATCCTCCTAAATCTAATTATAACTACTTACTATAGAATTATATATATATCACCGGTATAGTACGTAGTAACTTTATACTACGCCCTAAGATCTAGAAGAAGGTTAATAAAGTACTAAAAGATCTTAAGATAAAGGTAATAGTCGATAAAAGCCTTAGTAATTATAAGAAAAGGGTAGAGGAGAAAGAAAAAGAAGCTTCTTCTAATACTAAGGCTACGAAGAACGTATACTTTACTATATATAGTACTATAGGATCTCAGACTAACCCGATTAAGCCGAATAGTATACCCTAAATACCTTACTAAACGACTTAGAATACTCGAGTTGACTATATACTACTTTTAAGGGAAACTACTAGATCTATCGGCTATATATAGTCTAATATAGTACGATCCGTACCTGCCTCAATACGAAATATACGCGAAAATACCTTATAAAATTACGAAACCAATACGCTTAAGGTAGAATCTACTAATCTATAAGGATACTTAGGGGTAAACCAAGCCTATTATACCTAGGGTCCCTAACGGGGCGGGTTAGGGCGGGTTATAGGGTAGGGAACCCGCCCCGTTAGCGGGTCGGGTTTTAACGGGTTGGGGCGGGTTCCCGGGGCGGGTTATAGTTTAGAAGAAAACCCGCCCCGTTCGCCCTATTCGGGCTTTCTACGTGATTTTTATAGGGTTATATATATAGATATATATATATTTTATATTCCTAAAAGATACTCTATAACCTAGAGATTATTATAGGCTATTAAAAAATTAAAATATATATAGTAGTTCTAAAGTTATTAAGGTTTCCGTAAAAAATCTCTAGGTTCCCCCCTTAAAAACCCGCCCCTAACTAATAGGGCGGGTTTATATCTTGGCGGGGCGGGTCGGGTTAGGGTTATAGGTTTATAACCCGCCCCGAAAACCCGCCCCGACCCGCCCCTAACCCGACCCCCCCCGTTTCGCCCCGCCCCGTTAGGGACCCTAATTATACCGAAGCTATTTCCTTCAACGTTTCGGACGAACTAGAACCTTATTATTTTACTAATACCTAGATCCTTAACGGGGGTAGCGAACGCTATATATATAACTCTCCTCTATATAATTAGTTTACTAAAATAAGAGATGCCCCTAAAGGATCCTATATATAGTACGGCCTTATAAAATACCTTATTAAGGTATATAGTAACTATACCCTTAAGGTAGTACTACTAACTAGTAGTACTACTACTATTACTATTACTAACGTAGCCCTCTATCCCTACTTTAGGACGAATCTCCTATCTATAGCTAAACTCGAGGCAAAAGGACTTTACCTTATTACGGTAAATGGAGGCTATATATATCCCTCTAATAATATTACTAAACGGCTATATATCCCTTAAAAGCGACGCTCCTATTAGTACCTTAAGTATAGCCCTCCTACTTACTATCCTTATACTAAGGATCCTAGGGAATTAGCCTTAAATAGCTACTATATAGAAAAACCATCGAAAAAGGAGACTACCCTATAGAAGATACTTACTATAAGCGCTATAGTAGATAGATAGTACCTTAGAATAGGTTACCTAGGACCTAAAATACTTAAATACCTACTAAATATAGTATACGGTAGTATAACTATATCCTTAACTCCTAAAACTATAGATTACGAAGTCTGTATAGTTACTAAAGTATAGTAGATAGTAAGTTGATCCGACTTTAAAGAGTACCCTTCTACTCGCCCCTTTTAGAGGCTAAACTTTAACTTAATCCCTATATATATAGCCTATAATAGCTATAAATACCTCTCCTACTTTACGTACGGCTTCTATAACTACGTCTTCAACTTCACGCATAAGAAGAAGAAGGAGTATTGTAGGTAAGATAAGTATAGATAATATAGTATTAGATTACTATTAACTTCTACCGCTTAGCTACTATACAAAGGCAAGGTAATAGGATCTTTAAGTATTTCGTAAAGAGATAGGTAGGGCAGTTTACAAAGAGATAGATAAGGTAGTTGGGAGCAAAGAAGAGAGAGTCTAGAGTTAATATAAGTAATAAGAATTAGATCGTATTATTATACTATCTTAGTTCCTACGTACGCGCCGTTGATCTAGTTCCTATATTATTAATTATTAGGGTACTATGAATTGTAGTATTACGGTAGTATACTATATTATTTCTTATATATATATTTACGTATCTCTATATCCTATTCCTATTCTACTTCCTATTCTAGTCTTATACCTTCATCCCCCTTATATCCCCTCCCTAGGTAGATAATACGTCGACCCTTAACGTATTCTAAGATATATATTAAAACTATACGAGACCAACTAACAAGCCTAAATACTAAGAAGAATCTTAAAGGGGTATAGAACTTCTCGTATCCTAAGATACTAAGAAAGAACTTAAAAGTAAGAAAAGACTCGAAAGAGTAATAAAACCTTAACGCGTATACCAAAGTATCTAAATATATAAAAAAATCCCAAACATTTCCTAAAATAATTGAATATATTAAAAGATCCTTTATATTTCTAAAGTAGCCCTACACGTCGCGCGTATTAACGCTTAGTATAGGAAGCGGCTCCTCGGGAGGTATACTAGATAGTAATAGTAATTATTAGGTATTACTCCAACAATCTAATCTATTACGGTTATATTTAAGTGAAGTCGGTTAGATAGGAGGACTTTTTAAGGTAATTAGTTAAAATTTTCCTTATAGTTTCTAGTTATAGTAGTATTATACGTAGTATTGTTCGTGTTTTTTAATTCTAGTTTATTCGTTCAATTTATTAATATAGCTCGACTTTAATACGGATTCCCGACTTAAAAGACTTCTCCCTCCCCTACTAAAAAAATTTAACGTCGTCCTATAACGTTCGCCTTTCTACTTCCTATACTCTTTACTTAGGTTTAACGCAAATAAAGGCTAATATATAAACGGTTCCTATATAAAAAAAAAAAATTTAGAACAAGGTACGGTGGCTTAAATAAAACAAAGTAAACTTCCTAACTCTATATATAAAAGGTAAATCTCCTGACCTTTCCGGACACATATATATATATATATATAAAAAAAACTAATAAAAAGGAAAAGTAATAAACGTCTACTACGAAGCTAGCTATCCGAGAATCGAACCGTTATAATATATATATACTAGGGTATAGTTCCTTTAATAGCTAAAGTTGAGTTTTACGAAAGTAATACCTAACTAAGTCTATTTAAGTATAAAGCTAGACCGGTATAATAATAGAGGATACTATTGATTTGACTAAGGAGGAACAGGAGGTAAATAGGCGAAGGTTACGAAAGGCCGATATAGTAAAAGTCTAAGTAGTAAAAGACTAAGAGAATACGACTATTTCAACTTATAGGATTATCCTCCTAAGGACTATACAGATCTATTCTAATCTTGAAATATAAGAGTAGGGAGGCTTAGATAGAGGATAGGACGTAAACCGTTAGCGCCGCCGGGAGGGCTAATAAAGAGTAAGAAGCTATTAAAGAGGCTAGAGTAGGAGGAACGGTAAACGTATTCTCTTAAGTATAAACTCTAGGTTTCGTAGATATAAGCTTAAGGACTAGTTAGGATTAATAAGTAAAAGGGTCTAAATAAAAGGATCGATAATTATATTCCCGTAGTCGTAAATCCGGGGTTTCGTAGATATAAGCTTAAGGGCTAAGTAGGATTAATAAGTTAATATAATCTTATTAGGGCTTGAACCGGAGATTATTAAAGAACCTAGGGTAGACCGTACGGGAGGACCTCGAGGGGTATAAATACTTCCTAGAGAACTAGTAGGACCAAACCAATATTAGACTCAACTAAGGACCTAGACTTTAGTAGATACTTATATACTTAAGGTTTCCTAGATTATAAGCTACTTATTAGATAGGTATCTACTTAGTAGAGACCGACGTATTCGGTAGCCGTAGGGGATATTAGGTTATAGTAATTCCTAATATATAGAGGAGAATCGAATAAGACCCGAGTAGAGAAGGATCTAAAAGGTCGAAAGCGTATATAGCGGAAGAGGGTTAAAGAGGCGTAAAGGTCCTCTAGGATTATATACTAAGTTCCTTTATACTAATATATAAATAAGGGATTCGATTGAGGTATAGTATAGTAGCTTATTAGCTTAGTATTTTATATACTTTACTAATCGTTTCCTTTTCTATATTATAACTATTTATAAGCCGTTTATAAATCGAATACTTCTCCGTAGTTCCTAGTAATCCTAGTATTAGCTAGGGTCGAATCCTTCTAGTCTAGGAATAATTACTTATAGTCCGGATCGGCGAACTAATATATCTAGATCCTCGTTACTAGGTTGCTTTTCCTATTCCTATTCCTTATCCTTATCTAATTAAGTATTATCTTAATCCTAGCCTTATTCTTATTCTATCCTATACTCCTAACCGGTATTAAGGAGGTTATTACCTATAGGCCTATCCCTCTAGTAGAAGATTCTAATCCTATTTCCTCGAATCGTCTTATATACTAAAACTCTATTTAGTTCCTTAAGTACGTAGCTACTAATAGGTAATCCGGTTCTCCTATCCTTATATACCTTCGCGATACGGTATAGACCGACCTATATAAAATCTAATTTAGATCCGAAATCCTTAACGATCTTCGTATTATATAATAGGATAAGCTATCCTACGTCTAGGTTTTTAGTACGTATTCTAGTTTAATATTACGATTCCTAGTACTCGTTTACTTTCTATCTTATACGTTCCTACCTTACGATAGCTTCCTAGAGGTCTTCCCCTCTCTAATCTAATTGTTTAGCTCGTAGAAAAAGAAGGTATTCTATTATCCTAACCGTAGACTAAGGAAGGTTTTACTATATAACTATTTTTAGTTCGATCGGAAGGATATATTCTTTACTAAGTATTATCCTAACTAGAGTTATACTAGTTATTCTATTAACTATTATCCGTTCGGCCTAAAGTATTACTAGTAATAAATCTTTCTAAGGTTTTTAGTTCCCGTTCGTTACTCGTCGGAAGGCTTCCTATATTATTAAGTAAGACTATTCAATTCCTCCCTAACCTTAACTATTATATAGTAAAATCTTAATCTTTCTAATATCGTAAAGTTTTAGAAGCGTATCCGTATATAGCTTGTTCTTAGGACCTCTATTAACTCTAATTTCCGATATAATACCCTATCGATAGATTAGTTCCTTAAAGATAAAATCCGCGATATTCTTAGACGTAGGTACTAAACGGAGTACTCTTACCTTAGGCTAACCGCTTAATTCCTCCCTTACCTAAATAAGATAGCTATAACTACCTCGTAGGGTAATTATCGTATAATTAATAGACTATCTTACGCCAAGAATCTTACTCCGAATAATAGTCGTATTTAGAGGTTCTACTACGTGCGCTCGATCGCTTATTTAATATTAAGGATATTCTTTAATCTATTTACTAACGTCGTTATAGTACCCGTCCTAATAATATCGATTCCGAATAAGTACTACCGTAGTTTCGCGTCCTTTATAGCCGTATTTATTATAGAGGGCGACGATAATTTCCTTTCGCTAGTCCTAGTTATTAATTACGCGACGGTAGGCTTATCCTTATTTACCTCGCTTAAATAGTTATCGTCTAGCTATAAGGTAGCCTATTACCTTTCTTTTTATAGCCGTAATCTATTTACCTTTAAGATAGTCCGCGACTTTTAAAGTTATAAGCTAGTTAGTAATCGCTCGGTATTCTACGGTATATTCGCTATCTAATCCTTTCTAAGGTTCTGATAAACCGAATTCTCCGTATTCCTTATTCTAATCTATAGAACTTTCGCTACTAGTATTATTATTATTTTCTAGACTAGGTACGAACTATATAGTTATCGGGTAGAGCTAGATCGTATACCGTAGGTTACGCTTATAGACGTAAATACTAGAATAGTAAAGGGCTCCAAGTCGCTAATCAATAAAATCCTCGATATCGAAGTTAGGAATAGCGGGGATATCCTTTTTAGGTACGTTACTAAATTAGCGGGAGAGTCTATTAGCTACTATATTCTTTTTCCCGGGAATATATCGGATATTAAAATCCTATATCTAAATCTATACGAGCTATCGTATAACTAGAGATCCTACTATATCCGAAGATACTCTATTAAGTTAATAGATTAAAGTCTAGGCGTCTATTTCGACTACGAAATACGTTCCCTAAAGATAAAGGCGGAATTTCTTAAGAGCGTATAAAAGGGCGCGGTATTCTAGTTTAACTATATCGTATTTCCTTTCTAATAGCGACTAGATCCCGCTTTTATATTAGTATAGGTATCTCTTACCTAGTTCGTCTATTTATTATAAGACCGCTCCCTATTCTTCTCCTAAAGTATCTACTATAAGAATAATCTCGCCTAAATCTAGTTCGTATATAACCGGTCGTAGTACGGGTATAGTCGTAAGCGCTTCCTAAAGAGTTTTTATTACCTTATCTTATTCCTTTCCCTAATAGAATTCTAAGTCCTTCTTAAATAATACGAAGATAGGTTTCGAAATAGTAGTAAAATCCTATATCTAGATTCGGTAATAGATATAGACTCTAATAAAAGCTCTCGTAGACTTAATAGACCTAGGAGTTAACTAGTTTAAAATAGTAGCTACTTTAGAAGTATTCGGGTATCGTCCTTCTCGATCGTAATAGTATCCGACTATATTTACGCCCTCTTTATAAATATCGAACTTTTCTCCTAATATCGTTACTCCCGCGCGCTTAATATCCGTAAGAACTACGTCTAGCCTAACTACGTATTCTAAGACCCCTCGATATACTCCCTTAAGTTTAGATTCCTTATCGTTATTATACTTTTTCGGGGTTCCGGTAATTATATCGTCTACGTAAACATCGCTATATTTAAACTAGTAGGAAATAATTATCTTAGATATACGGTAAAATTAGGCTACTAAGTTCGTTACTCCTTAAGGTAGAGTAGTTATTCGTAAAAGACTAAACGGGTATATAAATAAGGTAAGATCGCGACTCTCTTTAGTAAGTTCTAATTAGTCGTACCTAGAGAAAAGGTTAGTAAGCGATATCTATACGTATCTAGTAAACGAGTTAGAAAATTCATCGGCCGTTAGTAGTACGTTCGCGTCCCTAATAGTAACTACGTTAATATTCGTAGCGCTATTAATTAGCCGATACTTACCGTTTTTCTTTAAGACCAAAAACTATAGATTACGATATAAGGTATAACTAGGTTCGAGTCTTCCCGTCTTAATTCTTTCGTAAAATATCTAACGAATCTTATTTAATAGAACCTTAGGGATATTAAAGGGTTTCGCTTACTAGGGTTCGTAGTCTACTACTCGGATAACTTATACTAGTACTACTTCTTTCCTAATTTTACCGTATTCTTCGAAGCTCTATATAAGGGTAGGTTCCCGTCGTATAAGTATTTCCTTAACTAGTAATCGTTCGTTTAGGCTAAGGGACTAGTTAATACGTATATTATTAAACCGGAGTTCCGTAAGCCAAGTCTAATAAGGGAAGCGGGCGTAGCGTTTCTTAAGGAATCTATTAAGGTAATAGTAAGGTTCCGTACTAAACTACTCTTTTAGTATTATATCTCTCCAATCTATACGACCGCTAGGTATAGATCTATTAGTAAGCTAAACGTTCTAAGGTTAGATCTTATCTACTTTCTTCTTATATATACTATTCACGTATTTCGTTCTATACTTTATTAGGAAGCTAGTCGAAAATAAGGAAATCCTTAGGGAAAGTAGGTCCTATTTATCTAAGTATCTAAATATTAGTAATCCGGTCTAAGGCTTCGCCGGTATAAGGCGATAATAGGTAAATATTCGGTACCTTATCCGCTATTCCTATAGAAGCCTATCCCTTTCTTTTTATAGCTTTATCTCGTTTACTATAGTAGCTATATTAAGTCTAGTCGTAGTATAAGTCTTATTATATAGAAGTCTCCTAAAGTCTAGCGGTAAGAGAAACTCGTCGCGGATCGGGTCGTCGAAAAGCTATTTATATATATTCTAGCCTAAGGTTAGTACTAGGAGCCTTAGGTTTCTTATATATATAGCGGATATCCTTCTAAGACCTAGGACTCCGCCTCCTCGTTTTCCGAATTATCCGAATTAGAATTATCTTCTTAGTCTAAATAAGTATAAGGGATTCGAAGACTAGACTTATACCTATCGTATAGAAATTCCGAGATAACTACTTACTATATAACGCTCTATTCGCCGTTTATAGAGAATACCTTATACGAAATACTACTATCCGCCTTAGCCTATATAACGAGACGACTCCGTACTAAGAAGGGCTAACTAAGTATTATTCCCTAAGAGTAGTCCCTAAGTACTATAAAGACTATATTTTTATAATTAAAGTCTACTCCGGTAATCCGTATACGCGCGCTAGTCTAGCTAACTAGAGGAACTCTTCTCCTATTAGTAACCTTAAGCTTATCTAAAACTAGTCCCTAGATATCCTACTTAATACTATTAACTACTAATCTATAACTCCTTATAACTCCTTTAGATATAACGTTTACTTCGGCTCTAGTATTATATAACGCCTTAATCTCTAGTTTTCCAATCCGAGCTATTAAAGTAGGGCTCCTTATAGAGACGTAAGAACGGTTATTATCCTTATTAATACGAAGAACTATTTCCGAAGTTAGTTCCTACTCTTCCGAGTATAGCGCTATAATTCCTACTCCTTATTTTATTCCATCTACTTTCTATCTTTCTTCTATTTTCCGCTTCCTTTTAATAGCCTTTTCCCGTTTCCTTCGTTCTATTTCCTCTATTTCGGGACGGATGTTATTAGCTAATTATTCTAGTAGGGACTTATATAAGAGATCTCTAAATACCGGAATATAAATAATAGTATCCTAAAGACTAAGTTAGACTAATTACTAGAGGATATTCCCTACTATACGTATTCCGTTAGTAGCCTTGTCTTTCTTCGTAACGTACTACTTAAGAGTCGGGTTCCTAGGCTTACGAGTTTTCTTTAGTAGTTCTAGTAGCGAGTTCCTAAGGGTTACGTCTAGTTTATTATCTTCTAAGTTTAAGTCTATATCTAAGTCTCCTTCGCTATTCTATTATTCCGTAGCCTTGGTAATATAACTATATACTATATACTTAACTATTAGGGCCTTAGATCTACTAGACTTAGTAACCCTAGTAGGCTGTTTTCCTTTTACCTTTTCTAATAGGGGTTTTCGTATAGATAAACGTAGTTAGGTAGTAGCCGTAAGAATAATAGAAGGTATAAATCCGCCTCCTCCTACCTTACTAATATTCGATACCTAAACCTACGTACTAAAGTCTTCCTACTTTAAGTCGCTTAATTTAATAATTCTAATAAATAACTTAACTATCCCAAATAATAAAACGCTACTAGAGCCCTATTAAGACTAAGCTAATTAAGTACGGATCTAGTTACTATAGTTCTAGCCGTTAATAATTCCTCCGATTTTCCTACCTAGAGCGGCTGAAGTTCCCTAGTACTACTATCTAGGTATTACGTTTATATTCTAATAGTAAATTCCTTAAGTAACTAGTTCCGTAACGTTAGGGTATATCCGTTCGTAATATTCTATACTTCTATAGCTCCTATAACCCCTCTTTTCCGATATTCTATTCTAGGTAGTCTATATAGGGGGCGGCAACGAAGAAGGGATCAAAGGGTAGTTAGTAGGTAGGGCGGTTAGGTTCGAGTTTCTTAGCTAGGCTAGGGGTAGAGGCTAGGAGTTACTAGGGATACTAGTAGACTAAATATTAGCGGACTAACTACGTTAGTTAGCGGTATTCTAGATATACTAGGAGGACTAGTTAGTATTAGCTAGCCCCCTATAGTAATTTCTACGTAGGTTAGTATAAACGAAGGAACTTCCTAATAGTATAGTATTAGACTAAGTAGAAGAGCGAAAGTTATTATAGATCTAATTATTAAGTATAGTAAACTATTTTATATCTTTCCTAGCTACTACTATAGTAGGATCTATACTTTCGGTAATAGCGAAGAGTAGGACGTCCCTAGAAGTATTCGTTCTACGAAGACCCTTAAGAGCTTTAATAATATTAGCCCTAAGTTAAGGTTTAGTAGTTTTAGGTTTTTCTTCGGCTATAGCCTCGTTCCTTTAAAGGACTATTCGTTTAATAACCTTATCGAGGGTACTTCCTTTATAACTATCTAATATAAAGAGTAATATATTCTCGTTACTAATAATAATCCGTTTAGCTTTAAGGATAATCCGTTCAATATCGTTAAAGGTAGAGCGAATACGGGGGTCGATATTAAGCGTTAGGTTAACCTATTAATAAACCGATTCTAGTAATCTACTAAGGAAGATCCTACTTATAGTAGACCTAGTTAGTTTATCGGTATTAATAATAAGTAGATAGTAGTTCTTGAATTCCTTAATAAAGCTACGAGTATCTAGTTTCTAAGAGGCGCTTTGAAAAGTAAGTTTATAGAGATACGTAGTAGTTTCCTTTCGCTAACGGTTATTAGTAGCGATATATTCCTTACGAAGGGATTTACAGAGAGTCCTATAGCTACGTTCCTTATAGCTACCTAAAAGCTTAATATCGTATAGATAGCTAGACTTAATATTACGAGTAAGAGCCTAGATCTTATAGATATTATTAGTAATATCGTAGGTATCGAAGGTATCTTTAAGGCGAATAAGAAAGTCTATAATATTCTAACTATCGAAGCGTTCCTTAGGAGAGAGCGTATAGTTCTTAAGATTAAAGGCTTAAGCCTTTCTTTCCTATCTTCTAGTAATAGTAAAATCCTTAAGGGTATTAATAAGGTTGATTATATTAGAACGAGTAGCTAGTCCTTTAATTATAGGGCTAAGATTAGCCGTAGACGGGTTACTAGAGGGAGGGCCGGAAGAATCCGAAGGTATTCTAGTAGGAGGGATCCTTTGGTCTAGGCGTAAGTATATAGGTATTTCGATTTTTCGTTAGTCTTAAGTTATTCTATTTATTTTATATTATATTCGTTCGCGTACGTTTCTTAGAAATAAGAGTATTAATACTAAGAGTTCCTAGATAATTTCGAAGATAAGTAGCTAAAAGGAGTCGGATCTATACGCCGATATACGGAGTTCGTAGCCTAGACGGCGAGAGTAGTACCGTTTCGTATATAGTATAGTTAGGCCTCTCTTTTCTAACTTATTAGATAAGGGTATATAGGCTATAGAGGGGCAATATATTAATAGTATAGGTAATCCTAGGTATTTTCGTATAAAGTATAATTTCTACTAACGGGATATCCTAGACTTAGTCTAAGAAGTTAAAAGAACTAGGATATTACTAGTAATTATTCTAAATTCTAATTTTCCGTTAATATAGCTTAGACTTAGACCTTTATAAAGATTTTTCCTATTTCTAAGTTTAGTAATAGTTAGTTGATCGAGTATTATTTAGTTATAAGGAGAGGAAAGATCGGTTCGAAGGTACGAAGTAATACTAGTTAATATTCGTATAAAAGTTCGAAGGTATTCTAAAAAAAGGGTAGTTAAAAGTCTAAAGTCGAGAGTTTAAAGTCGAGAGTCTAAAGTCGAGAGTCTAAAGTCGAGAGTCTAAAGTCGAGAGTCGTATATAGCCTAGTATTCAAAGGAAAGTTCAAAAGTCTAGTAGTCGAAGATTAATATACGAAGTTCCTTTTCGATAGTCTAATAGTCCTATAGTTAAGTTAATAGTAAAGAAAGAGAGTCCTAAAGTCCTAAAGTCTAATATTTAAAGTCTAATATAAAGCCTAATGTTCGAGAGTTCGATAATCTAGTCTAAAAAAGAGAGAGAGAGTATCCTAAGTATAAGTTCGATTATAATACTATAATAGCTACTAGGAATCGTCTTAGCTATAGAGAGAAACCCTAGTACGACCTCCAAAATATAGGTAAGATAAGTATAGATAATATAGTATTAGATTACTATTAACTTCTACCGCTTAGCTACTATACAAAGGTAAGGTAATAGGATCTTTAAGTATTTCGTAAAGAGATAGGTAGGGCAGTTTGTAAAGAGATAGATAAGGTAGTTAGGAGTAAAGAAGAGAGAGTCTAGAGTTAACGTAAGTAATAAGAATTAGATCGTATTATTATACTATCTTAGTTCCTACGTACGCGCCGTTAATCTAGTTCCTATATTATTAATTATTAGGGTACTATAAATTATAGTATTGCGGTAGTATACTATATTGTTTCTTATATATATATTTACGTATCTCTATATCCCGTTCCTATTCTACTTCCTATTCTAGTCTTATACCTTCATCCCCCTTATAGTATATATAATACTTTATTTATATAGTTAACCTCGTTAAAACCTAGTAGGATCTCGAAGTATAGTTTTTATATACTAATAGAGAGACGTTATTTAGTAATACCTTTTACGACTTTATAATTATATACTCTAAAGGTCTTTAAGGTATTATCGTAGTCTCGTAGAGGTATCTATACCTCGTATATAGTCCTAGAACGGTACGGCGGAAGTTACCGGCCGCTAGATTATCCTTAAGATACGTACGTTGCGTATATAGTTAGGGTAACTATAAGATATCTAGCTAGAAAGGGTAATAGTAGTAGTAGTTATATATAATCGTACTCCCCTACTCAAAAACGGCTGGATTACGCCCTACTAAGTAGTCTAGTAGACTAAACCTATTCTATTTTATCTTATTACTTATAGATCGAAAGTATACGTCCTTAATAAGCGTATTACTAGCTTAGATAGGGAGAATCCTCGGGCTTTTATTAGCTACTTAGTAGGCTATAAGGGGACTAATATCTATAGGGTTTAGATACCCTTATAAAACTATTAAAACAGTATATTGCGTATAAGGGACGTAGTATTTAACGAAGATAATATTATCTATAATCCCTTAGAGATTAATACCTTAATTATATATAAATAGTATATTAAGACCAATTTAGTAATTAAGCCCCTCCTAGACGTTTAATATAACGTTAATATCTCTAGAATCTATACGTCGGAGACCTCGGTTGATACTTAAATATAAGTATAAACGGTTAAGCTAGCTAATAGAGGAGATAGTAGATATAATAGAGATAGTAGAGGTATAGGAATATCGGACGAGAACGATTTATTATTAGATAAAAGGGATGCTAGGAAATAGGTTAGTACCCTACTAACGGAGTTTACTCTAGAGCTAAATCCAGCTAATCGGAGTACCGGAATACCCCCGGTACTACTACTAATAAAACCTATTCCATCCAGTTCAACCGTAATAATAGCTATAACCGCTTTAAATACCGCGCCGGTTAAAAGGGTAGGGAAGAAGCCTTAGGCTTATACTATAAAGCTAAAGCCTAGCTTTATATATATACGTAACCGGCCCAAAAAGGAGATTACTAGTAATGAAGTAGAAGTATTTAAAAGCCGTACTAGGGGGGATCGTAAAAAGAAGAGCCCTAGCGGCGTAGGTTCTATATTCTATACCATTTTTAAGGACTTAGCTAAGTATAACTCTACCTTTATAATACTTATTTTATCTAGTAAACGGTATAGGGATTCTCTACTAAGGCTTCTATAAATATATAAAGAAGCTAAAGACTTACTATTTTAGGTAGAATAGCTAGTAGCTATACTCCTAGAGATTAAGTATTATAAGGACAAAAAGGTATTTAGGGTAGTATTATATATAAATAGTATATCGCCAAAACTACTCCCTTTGCGGTAGGTTTTCGACTATAAGTTTAACGGTAACGGCTACTTAATAAGGTTGAAGGTAAGGCTATATATATAGGGTAATAAATAACTACTTAATAACCTCGATACTTATACTACTATACTAGTAGTAGAAGTTATACGATTCTTACTCGTAATTATAGCTTATTTCGATCTTGAAATAGCTTAATAGGATACTATTAAAGCGTTCCTTAATATACGCCTAGATAAGATATCAGTCTAATAATCTATACTTACTAACCCCCTAGATTCGGCGAAAAAGGATAACTTTAGCTACTATAATAAGCCCTATACGGGCTTAGGAGATCGCTATACCTTTAGTATAACGAGATCTCGTCATTTTTATAGTCTCTAGGACTATTACTAATCCTAGGGGTTAACTATTTATACTATAACGACTATATTATAGTATTCTTCTTTATAGATAATATTATTTATCTCTATAAGAAGGAGGATAAGTACTATTTCGAGGTATTTAAGGCTAAACTAGTAGCTAAATATAGGGTCCCTAACGGGGCGGGGCGAAACGGGGGGGGTCGGGTTAGAGGCGGGTCGGGGCGGGTTTTCGGGGCGGGTTATAAAGCTATAACCCTAACCTAACCCGCCCCGCCAAGATATAAACCCGCCCCGTTAGTTAGGGGCGGGTTTTTAAGGGGGGAACCCGGAGATTTTTTACGGAAACCTTAATAACTTTAGAACTACTATATATATTTTAATTTTTTAATAGCCTATAATAACCTCTAGGTTATAGAGTATCTTTGAAGAATATAAAATATCTATATATCTATATATATAACCCTATAAAAATCACGTGGAAAACCCGAACGGGGCGAATAGGGCGGGTTTTCTTCTAAACTATAACCCGCCCCGGGAACCCGCCCTAACCCGTTAAAACCCGACCCGCTAACGGGGCGGGTTCCCTACCCTATAACCCGCCCCAACCCGCCCCGTTGGGGACCCTAGCTAAATACGAGCTTCGCTTTATAGGAGAACCGGCCTTCTTTTTAGGCGTACGTATTATACGTGATCGCCGAAAGCGTACTATTACCCTACTCTAGGACTCCTATATTAATAAAATAGTAGTAAAATTCGAGAAATCTCTCCTTCCGTATATAGTATATATACTATTATCCTTAAGCAAATTGGTACTATACGAGGGATAAGCGTCTAAAGCCCAAATTAAGGAGATATAGGAGAAGGTTAGCTATATTAGCTATATAGTATATATTATACGGCTAGACGTCGTATTTATAGCCTTCTATTTAGCTAAATTTTAGAAAAATCTATCTTCTACGTACTTATATATAGCAAACTACTATTTATCCTACCTTAGGGATTATAAAAACCTCGGTATTTACTACTTAGGGCTAGATCTAATAGCCCTAAATAGCTATCTATCTTACGTCTCTACTAATGCTTTATTTATAGATAATCTAAATAGCCGAAAATCGCGCTAAGGCTTCCTCCTAATACTCGTAAATAGCCCTATTACTTAGCGTACTATAAAATAGAAGACTATTACTACTTTAAGTACTAAAGCCAAGTTACTAGCGGCTTTATACTATAGTAAAGAAGTTATCTAGTAGTAGCGCTTCTTTATAGTAACTAGCTTTATTTTAGGAGAAGATCTAATAATAAAGTATAATAATACCTAGACTATACGGCTACTAACTTTAGAGACCCCTAAGCTATCTATAAAGCTTCGTTACGTGGATATATACTACTATTTTTTACGCCAAGAAGTGCTCTCTAGGAGGATCCTAATTAAGTATTTACGTATATAATTAATACCGGCCGATAGCCTTACGAAGGGATTTACTCGCTAATAGTATACTAATTTTATTATATTACTTAACTTGATTGATACTACTATCAATACTATAAACGGAGATAATTAAGACCATTTATATATTAGTATATTAGCCGGATTAGGATTAGCGTACTATATATACTCTATAATTGGTTTAGCTTCTCTCGTATACTCGTGAAGCTGAAAGGGTGTATAAGGATTATACCGGCTTAGTACTATACGTAGTTATACGTAGCTTTATTTGGATTACGTTAGCTTTATCTTACTTATTATTATACTCATTTTTATCCGTGCCATGGCATTGCCATTATCCACGGGATCTCTGTATATATGCAACTGGTTTAAGTACGATAGATAGGACTTCATGCATTCAGTTATCCACATCTTTTGAGTACTCCTTAATACACTTACAGTTACCAAGGAAGGCGGGTGCGAAATGATTCAAGAAAGAAAACCATTCTTTACATTACCGTGAAAGAAGCTGGTTTCAAAGTCCAAACTGATCGCCCACCCCAATCCTATGGGATCAAATTTTACCATTCTGGGCCCCGATGTCTTTACCGCCGGTTTTATGATTGGGTGCACCTTTCCCGTTCGGATATCTTCCATGTCAAGATTGGCTGTTCCAAATCTGAAGTACTCTCAATAGCAATCAAAATCAGCAGAAGCGTTGGAAATCTCTTGTGTTCCTGTGCTTGACTCTTTCTGCTTCAAATTCATCCATTTTCTTGTTGCAGTGATCTACTTTCCCTCTCTTATTCTTCTTTGATCGCGCCTTTTCACTTTTTCATTTGCTTGTTAAAGGCTCGAACACTCTTGGCCGCCTCCATAGCTTTCTCACTATCCGCACCCAGACATGCTGTGTAAACATCGAGAGCCTGTGTAGCAGCTGTATGAGCGAACCTGAAGTCCGGTGGGTTATTGTTTGCGACTAGTCGGGCAATTGAGAGATAGCTAGGGATGTTAGTACACGCGACCATCACAATCACGAGGAAACTTCATACTCATCACCCAAACATGCCCCAGTCAGCCCCTCCTCCCTCATCACCACAGCAATCTCAACCTTCCCCTTCAATAACTCCTCAAAAGTTCCCGGATACGCCCCACGCTCCACCAACTCCGCAAGTCGAAACCTCCTCTCTCGACTCTTCGACCCAAAACTCTCCTCCTCATCAAGATCAACACAAGCGACACATCCGCAAACAAACCCATAATGCTGCAACTCCCATTTCCGCTGTGAAGGCTCGTAGAAAGGGTCGAGGTAGGAGAGAGTGATTTCCTCGCCGGCTTCGATAGCGCGGGAGGCGTAGATGCGCTCTTCGTTTCTGACGGCGTTCCAGGAGAAAAAGGCGTTTGGGATGCAGGAGTGGTTGAAGCGGGCAGCGATTTCGAAGATTGCGGCGCCAGTTTCGCATTCCATCGCGTTGGTCATGAAGATGCTTAGGGCGGTCGGAGATGAGCCGGTTCGTGCTTCGTGTTGTTGGCGGATTCGAGACTTCTCGTGCTCAGGTACGTCTGGGTGAATTTTTGATGGATACCTGGAGCGAATTAGGTTAGCGGCAGGTGCTGTAGATGAGATCTGTGGTTGGATATCTGGCGATTTTTAAATGAAGAATGTCGATTTCACAAATGCGTAGCAAAATCAAACACGTACAGGGTCGGATCCTGCCCATGTGCAGATGCCAAACCCCAATACTTCCTCTTCTCTTCCGGGGTCAGTTTCTCCACAGCCTCCTCAACATGTTCAGTCGTATAATGAGCTTGAGTGACCCGCACCAACGCTTTCTCGGCAAGAATCAGGGTGCCACGCGGAATGGAAGCTTGAGCGAATATAGAGAGGCCTTTGTCTGGTGTCTGACGGATCTCATAGAATGGGTTCGGTGGAGTGTCTGGGAGCTTCAATATGTTGCAATTGTCATGATTGTCCTGGAGTGACATGGATCCAAGCTCTTTGTTCAACTCGCTCAGGCTTAAATCCTCACCAGCTAAGCTCTTTTCCTCTTCATTCTGTTTCCTCTTCTTCTCCGAGGGAGCCGACTTGGTTGGGCTAGGCGTCATCTCGTTGTTGATGGCGGTGTATGTTGCTGTCGCCATCCCGGCAGGTAGGTTGTTCTGGATGTAGTGATAAGACATCGTGTCTTGAGCCCTCTATCCGTCCTTCGATTCTCTTTGCCGATGTGAGGTTTTATTTGAAGTGACGGCGGTTGGCAAGAAGTCTAGGTTGTGATGTTTGAGCATCAGTGCGGCGTCCAGCAGTTATGTGGTGATGGTGCTTACCTGCCTCTGAGGTCACCAAGAGTGGGCGGATGGGAACAGAGTAGTGGTGAGCAGCTTGAGACCGGTATTCATCACCTTCTGGCTAGTTTGGTTTCGAAGGCGTAAGAAAGCCATCGACATCCAACTTAGTGTGAGAAGCCTCTTTTATCGCGACCAAGAGTTCGGCATCAAAGCTTGCCTGGTCTGCGCAGATACGGAGTCCACATGTCATCGTCTGCCTGCTATTTCCAATGCAACCTCAAGAAGGGAGCTGTAGATGAGATCCAATCCTACTTTACAGATGAACCTCGAAATGCCCCTTCATGCTCCAAATCATGATCAGAGTCCTGATTGTACAAGATTCGTCTCACCTCAGTTGCACTCGTACATACATTACCAGTCGTAAAATCTTTACCTGGCCAGCAGGAAATGGGGACATAGACCATACCAACTCCATCCGCTTTGCAAATCTTCGCCAAATCTAATGCCGATTCCAACCCAGTCGTATCATGCCTTCTTCTCTTCCATCTCTCCGCCCTTCATCCCAAGCAGCTCTTTCAGCTCCTCAACCTCAGCATGATCTCTCGTCGTCCTCATCCGATGCGCCCACTCGCAATTCCATCCCCCAGTCGCTCCCTCCTTAGCATCTTTTACAAAGAGGAACTCCCCACCGACTTGCATCCAATCGCCCCCTCCTCTCGCTTTCCACCCTGTTTTGATCGTCTGCATCACCCCTCCAAAACTCAATCCCCACATAGTCTTGCCCTTCAGATATCCCGGTTCCTTACCCATCTCCAGCGTCCTTCCGAAATTGAACATCTTATACAGGGCGGTCGTGGGATCTGTGTAGAGTGTGTACGGGCAGGAAGTTGTTTTGAGATATTGGGGGATCAGAGAGGCGGCACCGCAGCCAATTATGGTGAGGCGCGTTGGCGGGGTCAGAGAAGAGAGGGTGGATGGTGGGAGGGAGGAGGTGAGAGCGGAGATATAGGTTTGGCAGACCTGTTCAATCACACCAATTAGCTCTTAGATGCGTGCAAGATGGCTAGGCAGGACTCACTCCACAGAACCAATGCCTGATGAAAATGACCAAGTTCCTCTGCACACCTTCGCCTCCATTGTGACACAGCTCTCCAAAGTTGTGTTTCTGGCCATCCTTATCCAAGACATCCAGCTTGAATGCCTCCTCCAGCCGTTCGTTTGTAGGAAGATGGTAAAGCGTGCTGTTCTCAGTGAAATCTTGTGGCCCACACCCTGGACTCGGTGTTTCTGCAGTCCCTGAAGTGGTAGCGGACGATGCTACGGGCTGTACGGTTCCTTTGAAGTCGTTGTTCATAGCCGTGGATGGTGTTGATTGTGCAGGTTCCACTTGGCTTGCCATTTTGGCTTCAGCTTCGTCCAGTTTGGCAAATAATTGGGATTTGGTGAGTGGAGCTAAGAACTTGAGATTGGGATCTGGTGGTTGGGGTGTGGTAGGCGTGAAATTCGGGTTTGATGTTTAGGTAGCAAACTCGATTGCTAAACTTGAGGTCCTTGTCCTTCATCTCGGGTCGCCAGTAGGTTCAAGCTCAAGCAAGGTATGGATAAGGTCACAAGGATGAGGAATTTCACCACATCAAGCTCGTGGCTTCTATTCATTCGACTGCAAAGGTTCAATCTGACTGTGAGGAGGATATCACAACTATCTGCTTCTCAATACGTAGCCGCCAATCTCCCGACTAGATACTCTCCACTGTTTACAGCCTCATACTTCGGCTTCACTCCCTCGCTGCAAGTACTCGGAATCGTCTCGATCAGTTTATCAAAGTTCGGGTTGCAAAAGTACGCGATTGAGTAACGAGGAGGATAAGTTTCGAGACCTTCATACTCCGGTCTCGGTGGTGGTTCAACCACGCGATGCGTCGTCGATTTAATCGTCTCATTTGACCAGCGAGCGAGCAAGTCACCGGCATTGACCACGATTGTGCCTGGAATTGGTGTTGCGTCTACAAAGGTACCGTTTGGAGACTCGACTTGCAGACCACCGCGCGAGTCTTGAAAGAGAAGGGTTATTGAGCCTGGAGTTGTTAGTCATGAACATGCCATTCCCCTTGCAACAGACATACCATAATCCGTATGACTGCCAGCTCTAACCTGCAACTGATTCTTCCTGAAAACATCCTTGCTCACACTCGGATAATGCAGCAATCTCAACGTATTATCCCCTCGATCCGTGAACCCATCGAACCAACTCTCCCCAATCCCCAGTCCCAATGCCAGTGCTCTCATAACACTCCTATGCAACTCCTTGCACTCGTCGAAAAATGCAAGCATAGTCTTCTTAAACACCACTGCCTCTTCATCGCCACTAGGCCACATATTGGGCATCCCCTCCTCATCATCTCGTCCAATCTCCAGACTCTCCTTCAAATCCGGTGCCGCAGCCCGCAGAGCCTCCACGGCATCTTTATCCACAAGCTGCGTCACTTTTTCCCGGCCATGGGCAGTGTATCCTCTATTCGCCTCGGGCGAATACCAACTCAACGCATCTTTTTGCTCTTGTGGACGATCGAAGAAGGAGGCGCTTTTCTGGAAAGCAGTTTCGACAGTGAGGTTCTGGATCCCGTGGTTGGAGAGGTATATGAAGCCCGAGGTTTGGAAGGCGTGTAGGATTGCCTGGGCGGTTTGTTTCTTGGAGGTAGATTCGCCGGAGAGGAAAGTTGAGAAGTCTATGAGCTGGTTGGGATGTTAGGCGCGAGCTGTAGAATGGTGATAGGGACATACTGGAATAGCTAGACCGTCTTTCTCGACTGCTTTTGCCATGATTGTTTGTGCTGGGGTGAGTGAGGTTCAAGGGATGTCGCGCTCTTGACCTCGGTGAATTCGAAGCCGTGGTACCTCCAGGGCGCAGGTCGGCGGACCTTAGATAAGAGTTCGGCGGACCTTATAGCGGACATGGCCTATATTGGTGATACCGCAACTTAGGCGTCGGCCGACTTGGCAGAGAGATGCGTATGTGAGTCTGGGTCGACCTTCCGTGTATCAATATGTGGACCGAACTCCTAGACGAGGCTCACCAGTGGTAGAGACTAAACATCAGAGATACACTCAACATCAACAGCAATATCTCATCCTTGACGACGTTGCCTTCTAGATTTTGATCAACCAACCACTCTCAAGCATCTGGGATTACCCAATCGGGACTGCACCCCGATCTCACATCTTCGACATCAAGATTCAACTTCAAGCCAAAATGCCCACCATAGACGTACATACGCATGTGTATCCTCCCTCTTACATCTCTCTCCTCCGCTTACGAGCCGCCTCAAAATCCATCCCATACATAGCCATATATCCCGACGCACCAGAAAATAGTCGTCTGATTATTTTACCTGGGGAAGACTCTCCAGAAACACCATCAACATCTCGAGGCCGCCCAGTCGGCCCAGAGTATTGGGAAATCTCCGAGAAGATCGCGTTCATGGACTTGCACAAGATCGATACTTCGGTCATCTCTCTCGCAAATCCATGGCTTGATTTCGTAGAGCCGAATGTTGCCGCGAAAACTGCCGAGAGCGTCAATGAGGAGATTAATGTTCTTTGCTCGAAGTACCCTGGGCGCCTGTATTACTTTGCTACGTTACCGCTTTCGGGGACCAGTCCCGAGGTTGTCAAGGAGATTGCACGATTAGGACAGTCGAAATTCTGTAGAGGTGTCGTTTTGAGTACGAATGGGTTGGGAGAAGGTCTTGATGATCCGAAGCTCTCCATTCTGTATGAAGCGCTTGAGAAGGGAAAGTTGCCGATATTCTTGCATCCACATTACGGTCTGCCTTCATCTGTTTATGGTCCTCGTGGTGGAGATTATGGGCATGTCCTTCCGCTCGCTCTTGGCTTTCCACTGGAGACGACGATAGCGATCACGAGGATGTACTTGTCAGGCGTTTTCGACCGGTTCCCGGAGCTTCAAGTTCTGCTTGCGCATTCTGGAGGCACATTACCGTTCCTGGCTGGGAGAATTGAGAGCTGTGTTGGTCATGACAATCACTTCGCACAAGAGGGACGACGAGATCTGTGGGATATCCTGAAGAAGAATATTTACCTCGATGCCGTCATTTATTCAGAAGTTGGGCTGAAAGCAGCGATTGAGGCGAGCGGCGCGGATAGAGTCATGTTTGGTACAGATTTCCTTTTTTGACTTCTGTGAAAGACCTGCTAATGAAATTACAGGAACGGACCATCCGTTTTTCCCACCTTTGGCCTCAGAAGTCCAAGAGTGGGCCAGCGTGACGACTAACTACGACGCCATTTCGAAAGCCTTCGGACCAGACAAAGCAACAGCCGACGCTGTTATGGGAGCGAACGCTATTCGAGTCTTGCAATTAGGTGATTAGAAACGATGTAGTCGAATTGATCGGATCCCATGAACCCTAAAGCATGCAATTTCATTCTCCATCTATCAATCACCTCCAATCATTAATCTCTCCCAACTCACCCGCTTCAAGATGTTCTCATCCACGGTATCTCTGCTAAGGTGACTAATCAACGCACGCTGGCAACGACCATTTTCTTGTTCACTGCCGGTGAGCTCGAAGATCAATTTAGCCCTGACTTTGGACAGCTTAACGCTCGAAAAATAGGGGATGATGCCATCGGTGGCACGGGGATAAAAGGCTTCGATTTTTCTGCTCATCTCATCCACCAGAGTTATTGATCATAGGCTCGAATATGTGGAAATGGTCGTGATGGGTATCATACTCGGTACGTAGGCGGTACATAGGCGGTATCTTATGGTGGTGTACCTCCTGGCAAGTCACGTCCCACACCAAGACGGGCCGATTATGATTACCCTAAAGGTCGCCTCTCCCGATGCGGCAAGGAGCTTTCCCCGCAACCGAGTTTCTCATGGTCGGACAAACTAGCAAGCTCCAGACTTCGTGCCCCTCTAAGCTCCCCGCACCCTTCTCCCTAGACCGGGACAGAGGATTTGTGCATCCAATGTTTCAATCCTATTGGATGTAGCTTTCAAAGCTGTGGCAGCTCTATCGACCCTCTGTCGGCGATATGGAGGCTAGTTTAATAGATATGAGAAACGCGAATCTCAACAGACGTCTTCTGCGAACAAACCAAGCCGACTCTGATAACGAAATAAATTTGACACTAGCAACTACATGTCCTACATGTCCTGCCCAGTCCAACAAAACATCCATACTGGCGAGAGAGCCAATGGTACCCTCAAGGAAAATGGCGAGGGCAAGTCTGCTCCAGGAGAATACATCAGATGGGATGCCCAAGGTGTCGAAATCGTTCCAGAAAACGAGCAAGAGAAGATCAAGGCAGTTTCTGATCAGTTCAATCGCTTCCAGATGATGAACTTCAACGAGCACCATCACTGCTTGCGAGGGACACATCTTAAAACCCAAGGCGTGAGTGTTCTCTCTGTTTTAACTGTGTGCCATGCCCTAACGTCGAGCTGCAGTGTGTAGTGGGCAAATTCAATGTGCCAAATCTGCCTCAACACCTTGCTCAGGGCATGTTCAAGAGACCTGGAAGCTACGATGTTATTATGCGATACTCCTCCCTCACGCCCAAGCTCGTACCCGACAATATCTCAGCACCACGAGGAATAGGCATGAAGATCTTTGGCGTCGAAGGCGAGAAAATCTGGGTGAGTTGCGTGAGATTTCGAATTTGTGAGGACCTAGCTGAGGCATCGGCAGGGAGAGGACAAGAAGACACAGGACTGGACCTTCAACAACTACCCGATTCTTGAGCTTCGCGACCCAAAGACCACATACGAGATTGCAGACTCGCTTGAGAGAAACTGGAACGATTTGCAAACCTTCGCAGATGAGCAGTCAAAGCGAGTTGATGCAGATGTAGCAACCATGGGCAGTCAATTGCCAAGACAGCATATGGTGGCAATGCCTGAGTGGTCCCAGTCAGCCTATCGACATGGCGATTACGTGGCCAAATATGGCGTGTTTCCCTTGGGTGAAGAGCAGAAGAAGCTCGAGAAGACGTTTATCAAGGACGACGATCCCATCAACATCATCTCACAGGAAGTTCGTAGTTTTCACATGAAGAACAAGGTAACCTACAGCTTCTGCGCGCAACTACTCCAGAACCTTGAAGAGCAACCGGTTGACGATGTTGGCATCGAATGGGACGAGAAGAAGTACCCTATGGAACAGATCGCCACCCTCGAATTCGACCCCCAAGATAGCTGGGTTCCCGAGTTCAGAGTATGGTGGGACGACAGAATCACCGTCAACAGTTGGCATGGCTTGAAGGAGCACAAGCCTCTTGGGAGCACAAATAGGATGAGGAGAGTCGTGTATGCCGAGAGCCGAAAACTGCGATTGAGAGTGAATGGGTACAAGGATTATTTTGAACCTTCATCTCTGAACGAGGTTCCGGCGCCTATTGCTGCTCCACAGATTGCCATGGCGCAACATCCAACAGCTAGCACTGTTGAGACGACGGTGTAGAGATTGGCAGTTCGTATGGCAACGTTGTTGTTGAAGATTGAGTAATAAGAATTATTACACCAAGTGTTACCACTTTCTTTCTATTGAGATTCGTATTCTGGCGATAGGCTGGTATACAGTTTATGTCGATTGTGATTTGTGATCTGTGATCTGATACCTTCATTGCATCCGTCTCTTCCAGGCTCGAGGGGGAGTGCGGCGTTGGCGAGGTCCAAGTACAGCATCCCTCGCTTTCTTCACTGTTTTGAGATCCGTGTGCGCTTGTGCGAGTTGATGAGATACTCGTACTGATTTGAAGCTGAAGGTGAAGGCATACTTTTTCAAGCATTTATGTGGATTCCTTGGCAACAAGGATCTGAAGTCTCTGCCCATATATAGCCAGCTCAGTTGTATAAGAGAGAATATATAGATAATATAAGAGGATAACCTATTTTATTACTATTTTATTTCATTTCATTTAGTATGCATATATAAAGCCGATTTAATACTAATTAGTAGTTATAAGGTAACTATAGATTAGTAAGAATTATAGCTAATTAGCCGTACGATCTCTTACCCTATAGGAGAACTAACGTTTAGCTAAAAAGATAATAAGATCTAACTAATTAACGTCGTATAATAGTATTAATAGGCCTAGGATCTTTTCCTTAGAGTAGTCTAGTAGCTCTAATAGGAAGCCGGACTTAATCTAAGAAGCCTAAGGAATAGATAATCCTAGAAGAGGAGGAGTAAGGGTAAAGTTAAAGAGAGTTAGAACCCTAGCTATTAGACCCCTAATATATTATAGACTAATATAAGATCGAGCTTCGTACGATAAAAAGAATCTACGTATTTAGTATCTAGGACTAAGAACTAGATATCTCTAAAGGCCTAACTAAAAGGGAACTAGCGATATACGTCGTACGAAAGATATACGAATACTAAGTATAAGGTAAATAGAAGAGAGTCCTCCGGAGCGAATTATACGAGGATTTTTAGTTTTTACGGATAGGTACTATACTAGTTCTAATTAATTAGAAAGATACTCGTACGATTATTACTCTAACTATATAAAGAGAGAGATATTCTAATTATAAACCTAGAAAAGACTAGTATAATTAATCGACTAATCTAAGTAATTTATACGGAGATATTACTAACTATCTTAACTAGAATACTATCCCCTACCCTATCCTTAATTAAGCCTGTACCTACAGCCCTAAAGAAGATAATTAATATATTTAAGGAAGAAAGGACCTAAGAATAACGTCGTACGATTAATTAGGATATAGAGAAGAGTAGGAAAGAGGATATTCGATAACCGTCGTACGACTATATAGGTCGATTTATAATTTTATCGATAATATTAATTAGTAATACTAATAATATAAACCTCTATTATAGCCTCTATCTATAGGCTAGCCTCTATGCTATCTAGAAGGAGAGAAACTACGCTATCTAGAAGGAGATAAACCGTAAGGATAGTTTAGATAAGAAAGCTATAGACTAACCTAAAAAAGCTATAGACCTACCCTAGAACTAGATTACCTAGACTATCGTATAATTATAAGTTTCTAGAAGATATAGAGGAAAGAGGATAACTTTATAGAGGAACCGTACAATATTCTTTTTAATAAGGTTAAGCTATTTATACTCTAATATAATAGACTAGGGATTCTAGTATATAAATATAAGCTAGTATTCTAAGATATCTTATTAGGTCGTACGAGAGACTTCTACCTCTAATAGGTTATTAATAATAAGCTATAGGAGGCTATTAAAGATCTAATAGTCGTACGATTTAATCTACGTGAAAATACTACTCTATATTATATAGATTAGACTACTATCTTATAGACGTTAACCGTACGAGATAATCTAGGTAAATTACTCCTAGAAATCCTCTAAATTATACTAGACCGTTTTAAACTCGTATAACGAGTACTTAGACCTAGATTCTAGGGAGATATATATTATAATAGCTATCCTAAAAGCATATAGAGGAGTTAGAGAGTTAGAAGCTATATTCCTACGACTAATTATCTCGTACGATATCCTTTAGACCGACTTTAGGTCTACCCTTTAACTATCTATAGATAGAAAGGCGTCGTATAAATAGTATAATTAGGATAACTAGGACCCGGCTATAGTATACTTTACTAACCGAAAGTTCTATAATAATAAGGTATAGAATGCTATCGTACGGTAAATACTAAGGCTACTATTAAGGTTCTAAGGACCAAGGACTTAGATAGGATAGAAGAAACTATAGGCTTTATCGTATAATAGAAGATAACCCTAGATCCGGCCTAGAATAGAGTTTAAACCCTATAAGTATATCAAGCCAGGATTAGGATATTAGGTTTATAGTAAGCCAAATTATATCTTATATAACTATACGGAATAAGAGAAGGTAGCTATAAAATAATAATTCTTTACCTAACTAGAGGAAGATAAGGTATAGGAACTAGACTAAGATACGTACGAATAAATTATTACGTCGTACGAAGGAACGTACGACCAATTTATCTAATCCTAGGAAGAAGAAGAGAGAGGTAAATAGATAGTCTAGTATTTTACTACTAACGCGTTTTACTATCGTACGATAGGAGAAGATATCTTTATATAGGAGGAGCCCCAATCTATAGTAGAGTAATTTACCCTTATAGACTATTATACTATAGTATACTAAGGGGAGCTCTAGGATATAGGAGTAGCTAGATTCTCTATAGTAGGAAAGTACTAGGTAGAAGTATTTATAAGAGAGAACCCTTATACGAGAATTAACTAGATACTAGGAAGTACTAATATCTCTTTTAGATCCTACTTATCTATATTAGCTATTAGAACTATAGAAATAGAGAACTAGCTCGGTATCGTATAATACTATATCCTAGATACTAAAATACTATTCTTACTATCGCTATACGACGCTGATAGGCTAGGAGTATACTTTAATAATATAGATAATATTATTATACGATAGGATAGAAGAAAGATCCTAGTCGTACGTAAATAGGGATACCTATTTTTTAATCTAGGACTAATAGATATAGCCTTCCTAATAGAACCTAAACTTAGAAGGATTTATAGACGCTTTAGATACCCTACTATAGACCGATTATATAAGCTACTCCGTCGTACGGGATATAAAGATATTAAGGAAGATATCCTTTACTAAATTCGAAAAGTTTACCGAGAATACTAGTTATACGATAACTTACTACGTCGCTTTAAATTTAAGATTAAGGACGACTATCATTTCAACTATAAGATTATTATTAACGTAATATATCTTGATAAGAATAAGCCTATTTTATACGTAGTAGATACTACGATATCTTTCTAGGCTACTAAGTTCCTAAAATCAATATCCGTACGAGATACTTAGGATATATTATACGACTATTAGATCAATATCTACTAAGGACTACTAGACTATATCGTACATGACCTAGGAACCAACTTTAATATAGTAGAGTTTAGGAATAAAGGCTATTGATTGGCCTGGATAATAGGAGAGAGAGTATTATTGTACGAAGATAACTAGGTTATACTTTAATATAGTCATTACTAATTTAGGAAGAAAGGATAGGTTACTAGAGGGTCGTATAAGGCTAAGTTTACTACTATAATATCACTTATCACGGTATCTAGCTATTATAAAATACCTCTAGTATAGATTCCTTAGTAATAAGGATCTAAAGTCTCTACCTATATATAGCTAGCTCAGTTATATAAGAGAGAATATATAGATAATATAAGAGGATAACCTATTTTATTACTGTTTCATTTCATTTCATTCAGTGTGCACACACAAAGCCGATTCAACAATTTAATAAGAGGGACAACGTGACAAGTTATTTTAGCCCCGGACTTTCTCCGGACTTCTCCACCACCCATCCTCCATTCTATTACTCATCACTAACCGCCATTACTCAACCTCCATTGCTCAATCTCCATTGCTCAACCTCCATTGCTCAACCTCCATTGCTCAACCTCCATTGCTCAACCTCCATTGCTCAACCTCCATCCATTATTTATCCTTCCAACTAGACTATATAAACATCCCCTGCGCGGCATAGGTGCTGGGTTAGGATTTATCTTGCTTACTCCGTCGGTATAGTCATAGACTGCCTCGGTCACGCCCAGTCTCAATGCAAAACATGCTCCCAATCTTTCCGCCAATTGCGACCTCTTCTGGGTAGCCCAATCGAGCTTCAGTCCCGCCTCAAACGTCAGGGCTCAGCTTCATCTCGGCTTCCATTTTCCGCTGAAAAAGCCAAGCTTCTCCAAGGCTTCCATTGATCTCTCCCAGGTTAAGGGGGCTGAATGAGGTTCATCTGGTTGGTAAGATATTTTGGCGCACTCAATGACTGGGCCACTCACAATTCTTGATTTGATACCAAGCCATTCACGTGAAGATTTCCCAGAGCAACAATTGGATGTGCACACGCCATCATCGCTCGAACAGAAGTTTTTCCTGGCCCCTCAGGTCTCCAGGAAGGTCAAAATTGTTCTCCGGGTGGTCAATCAAGATGCGGCTCAGCTGCTAAGAATCTCGATATTGTTTGCAATCATCGCCACTGTCCTCCCGCTTCTGGGTAACTTGTGGTATAATCACCGGTCAAAATTACCACAATGGGCTTTAGCGCATCTCGAATATAGCAGGCCTGCTATCGTATCTCCAGGTATCTGGGTACTCCGCTGCCTATACCAGCGACTTCACAAGCAGTGCAACCCTGTCCACTGTAAGTTGGACGGAATGACTTATTACGTACTTCAACCTACTACTCAGTCGTAGGTTCCTCTCACCCTCACCTGCTCAACATAATTTGGTTCTAGTCCTTCACTCATTATGGACTCCAACCGCAACAATCATTCAGACCGCAATCATAATAGGATCTCTTTCGATCATTTTGCACCTAACCCTCAAGCTAACCACTACGAAATGGGCAAGCCGCAAACGTACGTGACCACCACACATGAGCCTAGCATGGGACAAGAGTCTCTCAAATCGACTGGCAGCTTTGGAAGCAATGTCAGCCATGCCAGGACCATCGATGAAGCGCCAACGGAAGCAGAAATCAACCTTATCCGGAGGTTGAGGACTCTCAATGCAGGAGATTATGAGGCTCAATACTTCGATAGCAACCCGAATCCCAACAAGGACATGTTGTCTAGGATGGGAAATCCGACGCCTCTGTAAGGGACTGCGATGACTTGAAGAACTTGATCCGGTACTCATGATCTGCGCAGCGCACTTGCGGCTTTCGGTATCACCAACACGTTCATGTCACTCATGCTCTTGAACACTCGCGGGGTCAAGGAACTCAACATACTTGTCGGCACTTTGTACGTACAAGATCTTGTCATGTTTTCAGACTGGAGCTAAATTTTGTGAAAGCTGGTTCGTGGCTGGCATGCTTAACTTGATCACCTGCATCTTTGAGCTTCTCATCGGCAATACCTTCGCATACACCATCTTTGGCACACTAGGCGGGTACTTCATGACCCTTGGAGTCTTCTTCACTCCAGCCTTCGGAATTGTTGAGCACTACAGCCAGCTTTACAAGATCCCCATGTCTCCTACCGCCCCTGTTGGAACAGTTCAAGCGTACGATACAGCCAAGGGTATCGCTGAGTTCCAGACTGCTCTTGGTATCTACAATATGTGTTGGGCTTGCATGTTCATGGTCTTCTTCCTTGTCGCACTGCGAACAAATATCTTCATGATCTTCATCTTCGGCTGTGTTTCCATCACCTGCGTCTGCATCGGCATCGCTGGTTTTTACAAGGCGGAGGCATACATGGCTGTTTCGACAAATGTCGGCAAAATCAAGGTCACCCCGGAGATGAAAAAGATGAGAGAAGAACACGAAGAAACAGCGATGATCTGGGATCGTGTTGGTGGCGGCTTTTTGCTCGCTTCTTCGCTTCCGAACTGGTACTTATTGTTCTTTTCTTTGGCCGTGTCGAGTGGCTGGAAGTTGAAATTGCCGACTGGAGAGCTCGGTGCGCACCAGGCTGCCCATAAGAAGGTATGTGTGCCGCTCTAGCGTTGAATTTCCGCTCGCTAATATTAATGATAGGAATAGACAAAGCAGGCGCGTAAGAACTCCTTCGACAGCACAGTCGCACAGGCCGAATTAAAAAAAGCCTAGTGGAGTGCTCGTGTTGTCCTCTTAGGCTACGGGAAACGGGAGAACGATCGAATGATAGGTCAAGTTCTGGGTCGGTTTGGTTCAAAATGCCAGGTTGGTTACACACAAGCGTCGTTTATCATTTGTTCTTCGCTTGCATATCAGGATAATCCGCATCGTTGGCTTGGATGGAGCACATTGAGGTGGAGTGTAAGATTCTATCTGACTAGTGGTAATGAACTTATGGGGACAAGATTTGGCTTGTATCAATATTTGAAAATCTCAAAGCATCGCTTTGGCACCGATGCTAGTGAGAGGCTCAACTAGGCGTATCAGTATACGTGATAATGCAAAGGATTGATATCTGCATATATTGTTGTACCTCGGATATGAGGTTTTGAGTATCTGCGAGTCTCCTGTCCACACTCCGTGCACCCTGAGTGTCACTGACTTCGTACAGGGACTTCGCATCCCTGTATATGCCAAGGTTCTGCCGGTGGTGTCAGATAAGCGTGCGGTAGATTGTAGACCGTCCCCTCAGACGGCGTGCATATTTCAGAATGAGACGCCAATCTTTACCAATCCACCAATTGATCCACCAACATCCTACTCAATCCTTCTCCAAACATCAGTCATTCAACAACTCCTCCATATCCAACCAAGCTTCCTCCTCCGTCGCCTTCACCAACGTCCACATCTCCTGAGCTCCGACGCGGTCACCGTATGATTTGCGCATCTGTACAGACCATCCTTGAATGCCATCTTGCTCGACCCATCTACAGTCCAAGTCGAAATCGGTGTAGGAACCCCAGATTCGTCGGCATGATGTGACCATACGCTCGATGCGTTCTTCTTGGACTTCTTCTACTGATTTGGCTGCAACGGAGCCGGATGCTTTGAAGTTGTTCTGAGTGCTGTTACTGTTTGTTGAGGTGCCATTTTCCTTTTTGGCGATTTTCTCCGTGTTCTTATTCTGATTGGATGGAGACATTATTGACGATTCGAAGTGGATATGAGTTTGAGAATTGGAACCAAGGTTTATAGATATTGGTAAGTCTGTCAGGGTCGAGCTTGTAAGTTGTCACAGAGAAGAAGTGCTCGAGGTCGCCGAGCTCTTTTTACGCCCAATCGAGATCTGTCAACACACCAGGTCATGATTAGACCTCGTTCCGTCACGTAACACTGCAAGTGGATGTGGTGGGTGCCTGGTGGTTCCATTGGCCTGTTATTTGATATGGTGGTGCGGGTAACTACAAACTCTCCTTAGTCGATCTGTGCTGATGATTGAGAAGAGTCAAATGAGAATTGTGGAACAAGTATTGAAGGAAGAGTTTGCTGCTTTCCCGCTGCTAAATGTCTACATCAAGCCGTTTCGATGGATGATTGTCTCCCTCTTTGCTGATAAATTCACCGAAGGTCCAGCTACTATGTGCTTGAAACAACGAAGAAACGATCGGAACTGATTGACAATCCAATCTAGACTTCCGGAAAGTTTCTCTCGGCTTGATCCGAGAGGCTCATTTAAACTCATAAGTATCGGTAAACATCTTTAACAGTCGAATGTGAGAGAGTCTGAAAGATCCGAAATGGGAAATGACACTAAAATGAATTCAAGCTTCTTTCACTATCGCAACCATCGACCCCTCGCTTCGCTCAAGGCACACCAAAAGACCTTCAGTCAATTGCTACTGCCCTCTTAATCCTGCTCGTCCTTCTTCTCAATCGCCTCCAACGACGTCTCAAACCGTCTCAAATTTTCATCATCCTTCACATACAGCCCATTTCCAAAGATATCCAGACGTTCCTCCTCAGTCATATCCTGACCACTCTGTCTCTGTCTGGCCCACGCACCTAAGAGTCTATCCAATTCATCCCAAGCTTGCTCCGAGCCTTTGCAAAATCGGGTATGAGTCAAGGATTCAGACTTGTGTGCGAGTTCCTTTTTCACTACGATTTGAAAGAAGCTAGGATCACCCGAACCTATAAGATCGAAACGGTAGTCGAGGTCACCCCCGATGATTTTGGTATTCGCTTCGATTCGCTCATCTCGTAGTTGAGTCTCTGTCTTGTTTTGGATGGAAGTCATGATTGATTTTCCATATTAAACTAGTTGGAAAAGAGGGGTCGATGTTGGGAAGGATGTTGGATTATACATATACGAAATGGAAACTATAATTTCACTTCCTGCCTTGCTTGCGCTTGGGATTGCGCTTATGTTTTCCTCTTCAGTTGGGAGTGTCGCCTTTGTTCCCAACTTCCATGGAGACTGAATACAGCCATTTTTCTTCAGTAAACTATGTCTTCCAGTGAATAATGCTGGCCCGCACCTAAATCTGCTGTAGGAGCCCGGAGCAATCAAACTTCTAGAATCGTCGTCGCGTCGACTATAGTTCTTCACACTGGAGTCGTTGCTACCGTTGTTTCTCGCTAGGGTCTTCGGATGTTGCGTTCGTCATAGGCGGCGCTGGTAGGGATAGTGTGTCAGATGCTGGTCGAATGATGAGTTTAGGGAGAGGAATGAAAGGACTTGTATGAATTCGTAGTATACTCAGACCATGAGTTTGCGTGTGTGCCATTTCCTGTCTCACATATGCTGTCAAAGTAGACCTCGCCGATACTGTATGTATGTAGTTTGCTCATGAGGCCCATATCGTATCGGTTTGCGGGCCGTCATTGTTGCGGTTGTTGTTGATGGGAGTCTCGACTGCAGTGGTTGTCGCAAGAAATTCGGCCCTTCAAAGTTCAAACCCCCCGAGGCAAGCCCCTAAACCTAGCGGCCCCCGCCCAAGCTCTAGAACTATCAACACCCTCTCTCTTCATTCCATCAACTTCATGGTAAGCATCAGCATTGCCACGGGTCGTTGGCGTCGTTGAAACACGAAATCAAGCTTCTAGGCGAGCAGCGCTCCTCTCATTTCCACAGCCCGACTGTCTCCCTCTTCAATCTTCTCCAGTCGTTGTATCGCTGCCCTCTTCCGTGCTGCAACCTCTCCGATGTTGACCAGGCTCGTCGCTACTCTCTCTTTTTTTTGCGACTGAGATCTCTTCTGACTCTGAATGGACTCATCAAAGTGTCTTCCTCGTCTGCTCTCTCTGAAGATACACATAGCCATCAACGCCAAACTCGGGAACACAAGGACACCAAGCACGATTCCCGCTATCGCCGCCGCAGACATTCCATTCGCGTTGCTGAGTGAAGGTGGGTAAAGCGAGTCGGACGTGTCAGAAGACTCAGTCGCACCAGAGCGTGTCGCCGTGTCGATGGGAGTAGAAGACCATCTCGATGAGCCGCGACATATGCTAGCACCCAGCACCGCCGGCACGATGCCATTGCTTTGAATTGCAGTCACATATGGTTTATCGCTAGGATCCAGGTAAGTTTTGAAGCCATCGATACCGTAGGCTGTACCCGAAAGCGTGGTAGGAAGGACGAGGCTGTTGGTATGTTGAGTCAGTCTTGCTTGGTGATGATGGTTCTTTGACATACCATAATGGCGTCCCAGCTATAAACACTCCGATGAATTTGGACGCCGAGAGCTTTGACAATTCTGAAGCGGTGGAGGTTGTGGAGAGGGTAGAAGAGGTGGTTGTGAGCGTGGACGTGGAATTCGTGATGTTCATCGTTGGGCTACAGGTCTCAGTTTACAAGATGGATTCTACTGCCAGAATAATCACCTGGGTCAATCCTCAAATGGCTGATCAGAATGTGTCTCGATATGGTCATGACAATATTGACATTTCAGGTCAGAAGAAATAACCTGCGTAACATGCTTTGATACAAAAGGTTCGAGCGAGATGACCACACAGAAAACGGGCGCAGAGTGACAGACACAGTCTTCACTTTGTTCAATGGTGACAACTGACAACTGACAACACAAGAATACCATCATCTGCAAGGCGTGCCTTGTGGTGTCGAGAAGCTAGCAATCATTGGTGATAGCCAAACGCCACGAAATACTAGCATCACATCAAGGCAATGCCCGATGCCACAGGACTAGATCATATCAAGGCACTGCCCGATGCCATAGAACTGGATCATATCAAGGCACTGCCCGATGCCATAGAACTGGATCATATCAAGGCACTGCCCGATGCCATAGAACTGGATCATATCAAGGCAATGCCCGATGCCACAGAACTAGATCATATCAAGGCACTGCCCGATGCCACAGAACTGGATCATATCAAGGCACTGCCCAATGCCACGAAATACTAGCACCACATCAAGGCAATGCCCGATGCCACAGAACTGGATCACATCAAGGCACTGCCCAATGCCACAGAACCAGAACCAGAACCAACCGTCCGCAATGCCTATGTAGACATCTGAAAGCAGGAAATGCGTACCCTCCTCGTCCCAATCAGCCGGCCCATAAAGTCGTGTAGCGAGCAAGCTATAGAATTCTACGCACTTTCTCGTAGTTTGCATGTGTCTCTCATTTGTAGGGCGGAAGTTGCGAGTGATGGAGAATCAATGATGAGAAAAAGTTGTTCTCATTGAGAGAGTGCTGAAGTTGAACAAGTGATGGATGCACAGATCGAGGATGACCCGGAGTTGCTGAAATCTGTCTCTGCTACCTGACTTGCATCTGTCAGGTGACTACCACCTATCACGTGACTGCCGCTTATCACGTGACTGCCGCTTATCACGTGACAGGTACAAGTCACGTATCCCTTCCTCGCCAAGGTACTCCAAATCTAGAATCACCAACACAACGACATATATACATGTTCAAAAATGGCGGCAACAACCACACACTTCCCGCCAGCGCCCTTCTCCTCGAGTCTCCCACATGAGCTCTCTCTAATCACTCAAGGCGCCGAAGCCTTGATCTACAAAACCCACTTGCTTAACCCCACCACAACAGTCGCTCTCAAATACCGTCCTAAGAAATCGTACCGCCACCCCGCCCTCGATGCCAAACTCACGCGTGGTCGGATTTTGGCCGAAGCGAGAGTTATGATGCGATTGCGCAAAGAGGGTGTCGGTGTACCAGCCATCATGGGCATGAGCTGGGAAGAGGGATGGCTGGGTATGGAATGGATCAATGGTGGCTGTGTGAGGGCCGTGCTCGATTGGTGGTTCAGGGCGCAAGAGGTCGAGGGAAAGAGTAAAGATGAAGGCAACGAGGTGGTGTTGGTCCTTATGAGGAAGATTGGGCGGGTTGTGGGAAAAATGCACGAGGTTGGCGTCACTCACGGCGATCTGACGACGAGTAACTTGATGGTCAAGATGCCGACGAGTTCTCTCGGAGGTGGAGTTGAGATCGAAGCTCCAGTAGTACCAGACAGCTCACCTCTGAATAATTCTCCCATCATTGAGCGCGAATCTCAGCACACCCCACAACTTTTCGACCCAGCCATTCTACAAGGACAAATCATGTTGATCGACTTTGGCCTTGCAGTCCAGACTGTGCAAGACGAGGATCGGGCTGTTGATTTATATGTCTTGGAACGAGCATTTGGCAGCACGCATCCACAAGCGGGTGATTTATTCCTGGAAGTTCTGAAGGCATACAGCAGGAGCTTCGAGGGGGCAAGCATCGTACTCAAGCGATTAGAAGATGTCAGGTTGAGGGGCAGGAAGAAGAGCATGATAGGCTGAACAGGTCGACAATCAATCGGAGTCTGTGAACGTAAACAAGCTATGTTCGGACAATCAACCGTGTCACCTCCATGCCCATGGATAACATCACTTCAAGTGCCGAATATCAAAGCCTGGTCGACCTCCGTCCACACCTCATTCCAAAAATCACACCTCTCCTTTACCAACCTGTCGCTGGCAATAACAGAAAACCCACCAGGCCCCGTTGGACTTGTGAAATTCAGGACACCTTTCAGCGCCGTGTCATTGAACCCAGCAGTAATTGGCCACTCAATAGTCTTATCCTTGTTGCGAAGGGTGTTTGGGTCCCCTGTGACAATTGCGGACACGAGATAAGTTTGAAACGCCTGAAGCGACGGCACATCGCTTGTGGTTGACTTCAAAATGAGATTCACGCCGACTCCAGCTGGATCGAAGAAGCTTGGAAATTGGTCCATATAATGCGTCCCACCCCACAGCGAAGCCTGGTATGTGTAGGTCGAGGTCGGATACGCCTGGGCCAGTGCTCGGTGGTGACAGTTGAAACCTATATCGGCGACGAAATGTGCCACACGCTCGTTAGTCGTCTTGAATGGCGAGCCAGGCTTTTCGACTGCAGGATATAGCTCCTGCAAGCGACCCGAAAGCTTGGCCAAACCGGGGCTTATTCTATTTCCAAAAACAGAACGAGCGTATTCGTCAAATTTAGCTGAGGTATTGATGGACTGATCCACAAACCACTTTCCACCAGCCTCATTGATGGCATACCCAGATACGATAGAAGTTATGTCCTTGTAAAAGCGACCTTTGCTCGATCAGTCAAACCAGCCCTAGAAATCCGAGCTAGTGTCTTACCCTTGGCGATCTCAAGCGTTGGCGTATTGACAACATAGATACCATCAATCACCGGATCCCATCCTGAATCGCCTTGTCGATTGCCCGAATTCGCAAAGACGCTGACCTTCCTCAATGCCTCTTCGTCCAGCGCCCGCAAGCAAGCAAGTCCTTTGTTCTTGCACCCAGCAAATTCCTCGATGCGGGAATATTTTCGTTCGACGGCGCCGGTCGTGTCCTGGACAGTGGCATAGCCCGCACTTTGCAAAATGGCCGTTTGAAAAAGTGGGTTAAGCGCACCACCCTCAGCAGTGATATGGTGAAGAATAGAGCCTGCACCTGCGGAAATCCCCATTGCAGTCACTCTGTTGATGTTGCCGCCGACATAGGGGATGTATTGCTGAACCCATTCGAAAGCTGCTCTTTGATCCCATAATCCGACGTTTTGGATGCCTTGACCGCCCACTGTTGAGCCGCCTAGGAATCCATAGGCGCCAATCTGTATGGAAATAAGTATCCATTGAAATCGAATAGAGTTGTTCATAAGCTTACCCTGTAATTGGCTGCGATTGAGACAATATTGCTGTCCGATAGCTTGGCGAATTGATGGAAACTCCGTTCATCCTTTGAGCCTTGCGCTGCAGTTTATCAACATTGATCCTAGCCTTTCATTATGGAAAGGGATGGTACTTACCATAATACCCTCCATGCACCCAAATTAGCACGGGGATTCTCTCCTTCTTATCACCTTTGACTACCTTTTCTGGGATCGTCAGATCAAGAAAGAGACAATCTTCGGATCCCTTTCCGACCACTGCACCGCCAACTGTTCGCACATCATCTGACGGTGGTTGTGTACAGGCAATTGGTTCTTGCCTATCCTGAACCTCAGAAACATTCCCGGGGAAGACGGGCTTCTGCCATCTTAGCTCGCCTATGGGAGGCGCTGCGAACCGGATGTTTCTGAAGGTGTAGACTTCATTGGTGGTATTGTGATAACCACGGTAGGTTGCATAATCGAGTTTCAACAAAATCTCATTGCCTGAGATAATGATTTGCGCCAAGGGTTCCACGGATTGGGCGAGGCTGAGGCTAATGCACGTGAGCAGCGCAAGTGCGGAACGCATTTCGAATAAAATGTTGTGAGCGGAGGAGGCGGAGAGTGTTGGCGGCGGGTATGAGAAGCGAAGGGGCGCCTCTAAACCCTTGGTGTGAGGTAAGTTGCTCTCGTCACCTAGGCTAGGAAATCCATTAACACGTCTTCTAGTATGGTGAGGCTGAGAAAGACGTATTACGACGGAGTAAGTACCAGCAAGCAACCATTTGTTTCCTTGCGGTATTGACTGGTAGATTCCAGCTTCTTTAGGACACGGTTTTTCAACGTTGGGGTCCGGGTCATCAATCTGCGACTGATGTTGGAAATATTTGATAACAGTGTCTTTCTGATAAAGTCGAGGTGTTTAGGGCATACATCCCTGATCTCGCGAATTTACAGCCAACCAATCAAGATTGAGGTCTACATGCGTCAATTCGCAGAGAATCATTTGTACTCGATCGAGTTTGTGGGACCGAAATTTCCCTTGTTCGCAGCATCCTCCCGCACGGGAGTCGATCTCACTTGGTCTGTTCCCGAATCGTTTACAAGGGCTCGACCGCCAGGCTGAGAATCGTGGACGCAATATCGCCGCGGACGCTCCTCTTTCGAACCCCAGTCGCAGGATTTGGAAGCCGTTTTTGGTTGTATAATGATGCCGCTGGACACTAGGAGAACAAAAATGAGTACCTTCTTTTATCATGCGAGCTGCAATATTTTGTTTCGCGGTGTTTCTGTCAATTGCTTCGTCTGGTTTGGCGCAGGAAACTTTTTGCAAATGTGTAAGTTGATTCCTTCTTTCGTCCTGCAGCAAGGGTATCGAAGAATAACACCTCTTTCATAGCGCCCAAAATCGCCTTGTTGGCCTTCGACATTTGATTGGGCTCGGTTCAACGCATCGATATCAGGACGTCTTCTTCATCCTTCGCCGCCAGCTGCAGTCTGCTACCCCGATCAACCGCATTATAATACCACTACCTGCCAAAAAGTACGCTCGCAATGGTTCTCATCAGAATTCCACGCTACCGACCCCATCTCACTTGACTCGCCAGGCTGGAGCGGCAATATCAGCGGCGTCCCCAGTTGTCCGCCAATTCTAGAAAACGGGACGAGTATCACCGGTGACCCAAATGCCGGAGTAAGAGGATGCCAGCAGGGCCACTACTCGCAATATGTGGTCAACGCAACTTCGATCGCCGATATTGTGACTGCGGTCAGATTTGCAAAATGGAGGAATTTGAGATTGGTGGTTAAGAACACAGGACATGACTTCCTGGGACGCAGTACAGGTTATGGTGCTTTGAGCATCTGGACTCACCATCTCAAGAACATCACGTATCATGAGAGTTTCAACGTGGGACATTGTCCTTCTAGCTCGGCACAAACGGCTGCGACCTTGGGGGCTGGCGTCCAGGTTGGCGAGATGTATGAAGCGTTGGAGAAATATGGGATGACGATGGTAGGTGGCGCGAACCCAACAGTTGGAGTGATGGGCTGGTTTCAAGGTGGTGGCCACGGTCCTCTCAGTTCGACGTACGGAATGGGGGCACACA
Source organism: Venturia nashicola (assembly GCA_004522665.1). Classification (NCBI taxonomy): domain Eukaryota; kingdom Fungi; phylum Ascomycota; class Dothideomycetes; order Venturiales; family Venturiaceae; genus Venturia; species Venturia nashicola. Next base: position 79,427 of record SNSD01000031.1, read on the forward strand.
ACCTTCTTCAAGCAACAGTGGTGCTGCCCTCCGGCGAGGTGGTAGTGACGGACGATTGTCGCTATCCCGATCTATTCTACGCCCTGAGAGGCGGTGGAGGTGGATCATTCGGCGTCGTCGTTTCCGCAACGATGAAAGCGTTTCCCTCCCCTCGAACGACACACCATACCTTCGTCCTTAGCACAAAGGGCACGCAGTACCAAAAAGAATTCTACAACACAGCAGCCTGGATTCTCTCCCAATTCCCCGCCCTCAAAGACGCAGGACTGCAAGGGTATTTTGGGTTTCGAAAAATCGTTACGCCAACCGGTCCAACATTAAATCTCAACTGGGGCTTCTATCTCTTTGAGAAATCTGCCGGGTCGATGGAAGCCCTCTTCCAACCAATCCGTAATGCACTCACGACCGAGGGGAACTCGACACTGAATTATTTCAGTCGTGTTGCGAGTGCTCCTACGTTTTATCAACAATACTTGATTTCTTCAAGTCCGCAGCCAGTAGCTACCATGACTGGAGCCATGGGTGGTTGGTTGATGCCAAGGAGCGCACTGACGGATGTCTCGCGTTTAGCGAGGACATTGGAAATTGTTGGACCGACTATGGATGGTCCCATTGTAAGTCGCTTTCTCTCCCTCTTCCCTCTTCCCTCCCTTTCCTTCCTGCTATCTGCATCAGAAGGCTAACTCCTCTTGTTTCAGGGCATGCACATAAGCGGCCACTTCTCTTGTCCAAACAACAGCCCCAACATCCCAATCGCCCTCAACCCCACCTGGAATAATTGCGTCGTAAATCTCGTCCCCTTTGAACCCGTCCCCGATGGCTCGAGTCCGGAAATCAGAGAGGCAAATGCGAGGAAAATGACGTTTACGAAGAATCAGGCTTTGAAGGATATTGCGCCATATAGTGGGGCGTATTTCAATGAAGTATGTTATAGCTCCCTCCTCCCTCACGTTCCGGATGAGATACATACTTCCTGAAACTCGTCTTGTTGTAACCTTCCTTCCCGCTTACCAAGACTGTTCTCCCTTTCCATACCTTCAAATCTACCCACCTAACGTCTTCATCCAGTGCGACGTCAATGACCCCACCTGGCGCCAAACAACCTTTGGTCCAAACTACGAGAAACTCCTCTCCATAAAGCGTCTCTACGATCCAAACGGGTTACTGTATTGTAAAAATTGCGTTGGGAGTGAGCAGTGGCAAGAGCAGATAGATGGAGGCTTGTGTCAATCGAAGGGGTGGGGTATGGCTGAGATGGGGGATGGCGATGATGATGAGTTTGTCAAGGGCCGAGAATGATGGGAGGGTGGAGAGGTTGAGATTGATGAGATTGGGAAAAAGGAAGGGGAGAAGGTTGGAAGGTAGATGGCGGAGGAAGAGAGGTGTGAATATACGATAACGAACTTGGTACGTATTTGTATCAATAGACATGGGATTATATGTGTCGAGTATATGTGTTCGGTTTTTGGGGTTTACTGGAGTTCGAAGGAACATGTAGAATACGAAGGGTTCCCTCGCATCAGTGGCTTTCACTTTCACAGCAGTTTCACTGTTTTCCCGAACTCCATGAAGCAGGATTGAATTTAGAGGAGCGATTCCCGAGGCATGGAGGATCTTCCAAAAAGAGAGAGAAAGAGAAAAGAAATCGGGTAACGTTCCAACTGGCCGAATATTGTATAGAATGACCATGTCAAAAGATCAAAACAATCGAGCATCGACGCACTGCAAACCTGTAGCTTCGAACACACCAAGAAATGAAAAATGGGGTCCTCAAAACACCAAGAGCGGCGGAACGTCTTCAAAGCAAGTCAACATCAATCATTTTCTAGCAATCTCAGAAACAAGGCTCGTCAGGAATATATGAGCATCAATGTCCATTGCAAGAATAGCCATTCCTCAGCTATCATCAAAATTCAAAGCCAAGAAACAATGAGGCCTATGCATGCATCATCGCTCCAATGCCATCAATTTGGCATCATAGAATAAGATTGCCTCCAGGATTCAGCTTCAGTCAATCAAACCCCAAATAGCCAAGAAGAAAAACACAAGCACAAACACAAGATTGAGCCATCCAATAGCATACTTCTCCCCAGAACTGACCGCAGATTTCATCTTCGCCGTCATTTTAGGATCAACAGAAGTCGCAATTCCGGCTGACTGCGAAATACAAGCGCTACCTCCCCCAGGAAAGCGCGACATCGCTGACGGAAAGAGACAACCAGCAGGGTATTCACCTGTGGGTTGACCGTTGCGGTAACAGAGTCGTAAGACATCTGGCAGTTAAATTAGCGAGAGAATGAATTGTAAAACGCCGAGCGCGATGATAGACGTACTCGATGCCCTGGTGGAAGCGACAGGGCTTTTGGAGCCATCGAAGAGAGGCCGAGCGGATGCGCTTGGAGTCGGTATTCGTGACCGGGATGTCGCTGTTGCGAGGATCTCTGCGATATTACTGGGCTGTGACTGAATTGAGACTTGAGGACTTGTTGTCGGCGGTGGCGTAGTTTCGTCAGCAAGCAAAGCGTAGAAAAGCTCCATGACAGCAAGTTGCTGACCAAGTCCTGAAGTTCCATCTGACCCATTGACAAACCACTTGGAGCCACAAGCGGGATTGCAAGCGGCTGCTGCCCCAGGAGCCGACGCGCGAAGAATCTCACGTACGCGTGGCGCTGTGGAGGGAGCCAGAAGGCTGGTACCGACCATCCAGCGTATGAGATAAGCCTTCATGCTCAGCTGATCAACATTGCAAGTCCCAGCGAGCTCACAGTACGCTTCAAACAATACATCGGTGGCATTTACGAAGGGACTGAGGAAAGTTGAGGTCGCTGTAAGAAGACCAGCTGTGCGTTGCTCCCAGATCTTATCAACGGTATAGTTCGCCAGCGCAGCTGATCCGTACAAGAAGGCACCTACGTTGTACGACCATTGATGGTGATCTGAATGAATGTTAGCATCATCAATCAACGGCTATCTACTATGGAACATTCGCAATCTAGATCGACGTCGAAAATTCTTAAACATTCTTGATAGCAAAGTTTCCAGAACTTTCTCAGCACCGAAATGATGTAAAGTCCACTGATTGAAGAGGGACGTTGGTGAGCACGTACCTAGCTGTGAGCAATTGAGAAGGACATCTGACCCATCAAAGACATTATAGATGTCATCGATCAATCCAATACTAGCAGTCCAGTCCCAGATCCGGTGCGACCAGTCCACATAAGTTTGGTTGCCGGTATATCGCGCCAATCGAGCAGAGATCTGGAAGAACAAGGAGTTCGAAATAGAGTTCTTATAATTCCAGCCGTCTTTCGTTTCCAGGAACTGCCATCGAAGACCTCCCCCACAAGTTGACGAGTCCTTAGCCCACCGCTGGGTGAAAACCTCAAATGCATTGACGGCGACCTGTAACCATGTAGGCGATGGCGGTGGCGGTTGGGGAAAGCCATACTCGGCAGCGGACATAGCAGCAATGACCCAGAAAGCTTGATCATCATTTCCTGTATCGAAACCTTCGCCTGGGATGTTGAAGTCACCTGTTGGTGAGAGAGAAAGCTGATATGTGAGGGCTTCGTGCACGACAGCGTTGAATTTGGAGTCGCCTGTGTAATGCCAGTATTCAATCATGCCGCCCCATGCTGCACCGCTCTCCCACCAGTAGTACGGCGGATAAGGCCATTTCCCGATAATGCCGTGCGCCGGCTGGTATAGATCCTGGACGCCTTGCGCAACTTGGGCAGCGGCCTGGTGTATCGAGTCTGCTTTTCATGTCAGCTCGCTATTCGCCATGGTGAGGATGCCGAGGCACGTTTACCTCTATTGTTGATATCCAATTGAATTGAAGTTACAGCGAGAGCGAACAAGCCGACCAAGATGGTACTTTGTAGTAGCATAATGCTCGATTATCGCTGATGACTTGTGGATGTTATTGTAACATGGCAGGTCTCTCCTGGTTGCTAGACATCAACACGGTGGGCATGCCGCTCTTACCCGCCATGTTGTTGGAGAAGCAGCGAGTATGGACTGATGAAGTGCAGTGAGTATCTTGTAGACTGATAATATATAGTGAGTACCTTGTAGACTGATGATGGGCAGTGAGTATAGACTGCCAGTGATGATGGTGGCAAGGGCTAGCACCAAAACTTCATAGCAATAGCCAAGAATGCCTCAGACGGGATAAGGCATCGAGAAGAATTGGTGTTGGTATCAAATGCGAGAGACGACTGGAGAGGCTGGATTTCTGGTAGAAGACGAGATGGATCAACATGGTGTTGAGATTCTAAGAATGGGCAAACTCAAGAAGGAAGATCAAGTTGTGGTTAAAGGATTGTAGCTTGGCGAGTCGGTCACATGACAGTCACGCATCCGGCACTCTTTCCGGATCAATTCCGTCTTCCACCATTATCATCTTATCATCGTCAATGGGACCGAGACTCGCGGACAGAACACCAGAAGTTGGGAAGGAGATTAAGTTTACTACTTATGACTTATATTCAATCCCCAATCCCATATCCCATCATCCCTCTCCATCTCAGTGACCAGACCTCAGCTTGCTCGTATCGTCATGATCATCATTATTGAATGTGAACCTATCCATCAACTCCAGAAGCAAAAAGCACAAAGTCCGCACACAGACATCAAAGAAAGAAACAGGACTAAACAAACCCGGTACAAGTATAAACCGCCTTCTCCCACCGATCAAACATCTTCTTCGATGCCTCTTTTGGCATTTTCGGCTCAAATACTGCTCCACCCACAGTGTTGATCTTTTTCAACTCGTCAAAGTCTTTCCAGACACCACATGCCAATCCGGCAGCGAAGGCGGCGCCGAGTGCAGTGGTCTCGCGCATCTTGGGTCGATCTACCGGGATGGAAATAAGGTCGCATTGGGTTTGCATGCAGAGTTCGGAATTTGACATGCCGCCGTCTACGGCGAGCCGTTGGAGGGCTTTTCCGCTGTCCTTTTCCATAGCTTCGAGGATGGCTTTGGTTTGGTAGCAGGTCGCTTCCATGGCTGCGCGGGCGACGTGGCCTTTTTGGGTGTATTGAGTGATACCAACTGTGAGCTTGTTAGTCTTTGTAACGTTATTGAAGAAGGAGTATCCAACTTACGAATTGTTCCTCGGACATCGTCGATCCAGTACGGGGCAAAAAGCCCACTGAAACCGGTGACAAAAACCACACCCCCATTGTCCTCGACTGATTCGGCAAGTTCGTTAATCTTTTCTGAGGACTCCATGAACCCAAAATTATTCATGAGGAATTTGATCACGGAGCCAGCAACAGCGATGGAGCCTTCTAGTGCGTAAACAGGCTTGCCCTCGAAATAATATGCGACTGTCGCCAGAAGACCGTGAGTGCTGATGACTGGTTTTTCTCCAACATTATAGAGCAAGAAGCAACCAGTTCCGTACGTGTTCTTTGCACTACCCGGATCGAAACCCTTCTGACCTACAAGGGCGGCAGACTGATCACCAAGGCAGCCCATGATTTTCGTGCCTGCAAGTACACCAGTAGTAAGCGCACCGTAAACCTCCTTGTCTGAAGACCGGACAATCTTGGGCAAGTGAATTTTCGTCCGGTCAACCTTGAAAAAGTCAATCAACGTGTTGTCGTATTCCAGTGACTCGAGATTCATGAACATAGTGCGGGAAGCGTTGGATGGATCGGAAACGAAGACATTCTTGGCTGGACCGCCGTTCAACTTGTAGACTAACCATGCATCCACCGTTCCGAAAGCGAGGGTTCCGTTGTCATAGGCGGCTTTGACTTTGGGCACGTGCTCCAGCATCCAGAGAAGCTTGGTGACAGATGGGTAGGTCGAGAGTGGGAGACCGCAGAGAGCTTGGAGTTTGTCGGCACCGGCACGTGCTTTAAGTTCTCTCACAATTGATTGAGAACGGGTGTCGGTCCAGACGATGCTGGACAAACATTAGCCATGATGATCGGGCATAGCATGTCAAATATTCTCTTACGCATTGTAGAGAGGCTCTCCCGTCTCACTGTCCCAGACTACGGTAGTTTCGCGCTGATTGGTGATACCAACCGCCTTGATTTGGCTAGGCGAGAAGCCTTTCTGGGTGAATAGGTTGACTGCTTCTTCGATGCATCCAGTAACTGATGACACTAGTTCATAAGGGTCATGCTCGTGCCATCTGGCCAAGATTGTTAGCAGGTGTTCATGCTTCATTTGATCGATATGCATTCCGTCGGCTGAGCATGATGATGGAACAGAAATGAGCATATGAAGGTTACACACCCTGAATGTGGATAAATCTGCTTGAACTCCATCTGATGTTGAGCGATTGGTTCTCCCTGCGTATTGAAGATCAAGAAGCGAGAGCTGGTCGTGCCTTGATCGATGGCTCCGATGAATTCAGACGAGCTGTCGTCCGAGTTCTGCCAATCTTTTTGCGTCACAACTTCGAAGCCAAGGCTTTTGACCTGCTCAATCTCGTTGAGTCTTGCTTCAAGTTTTGCATTTTTTTGCTGCAAAGAAAGAAGGAGGTCGAAGATTTGTTGGTTAGTTGGACCCGGGGACGCGGCTGAGCCAACCAAGCTTGCAGTGGGGAGTGGTGTAGAGCCCGACATGGCCCCCTCGTTGTCTGGGGAGCTGTTCTGAGGAGGAGTCTCGGTGACTTGTTGGGATGCCATTTTGTGGAGATATGAGCAAGAATCTGGGGATGGTCAGAGTATTTGAAGCATGGTCAAAGGCGGGGAACCACATGGACAAGAATTGTTCCATCTCGGAGCATGTGACCGAGGGATAATTTGCTCCGAGCAGCAGCTGGACATGGCATGGCATTGAGGCAAGCGTGGGGTAGAACTAGGAGGAGCATGAAGACGACGTGTGGAGTATAGGTAGTATAGGTAGCATAGGTAATATAGGTAATATAGGTAATATAGGTAATATAGGTAATATAGGTAATATAGGTAATATAGGTAATATAGGTAATATAGGTAATATAGGTAGAGGACCTTTCGACTGCGCTCAGCTGACCGCACTCTCTCCTTCGAAAAGCAACAGCCTCAGCCTTGGGGCACACAAGGCCATCAATCATCATTTTTGGTGAGATTGAATGCAGGACCTTGAATCTTACTGAGCGGTGCATCCCCGAGAGCATGATGGCGTATGATAAATCAGCCAATGGGTCTTCTCCCCGAAGAGACTCGCCATCACTAACTCGATTGGACTGAGCATCCGAGTCTAAATTGAATGCATCCAGCGGCACTTGCTGCGGCATCAATCCTGTGCTCCTAAGCAGAAGCTCGCGGTTCATAATATCGACCGGCTGAAGTCCACTCGAACATGCCTTGCCAAAACAGTCTGACACATGCTATAGTAATTACTCGGATAGGTATTCCTCCGTACCAATCAGGTGCCCGGCATATGGAAAAAGCATGTTATGGATTAATCCATGATACGAAAGTATATATAGATATCTTTCTGGTGTTTTAGTATGCGGCTGAATAAAATAAACCAACCAATTAATTAATAGCATTCAGTACAGCCTTAGCACCCTCGCCGCAACTTTAAATTCCTCTTCTGCCTCTTTTATCTATACACTACCTTAACCACCACAACTATACGCACTTTAGACGATTCCATAATACCTTCATAACATAGACTCGGTTTGCGAATACGGTTAGCGTACTTGTAGCGGCAGCCCTTAAGGGCTACACCTTCGTATTATACTAGTAGTAGTATTTTCGTATTAGCTACTTGGATTGAGCGCTTACCACTATAATATTATCTATTCTATTACGTAAAATAGTGAGAATATGCTCTGATATAGTATGACATGTTTTATCGAATCTCGGACATGTACAGTCCGCTTTTATATACTAAAATATGCCCAAGTCATGTGCGTATACGACAGGGCATGTCCTAGTATATCAGGGCTTGTTCTGGACTGTTTTGGCAAGGCATGTTCGAGTGGAGACTTTAGCCGTAATATCTTCGGTGGATCTGGTACGGAGCTTCACCACCTGATATGCAACGCGACATCCTTTGCATCCGACTTGCCGTCCCAGTACTCCGTATCACGATGCAAAGCATGCGGACAGCCGCTGCTATGCGACCAGACCCAGAACTAACTGCGACGAGCGAGGCCGCGGCTTGCATGAACGCCTTCCAAGTGGTTCAACAATACCGAGTAATCAGGCTCGCGGCAAGCAAACAGGCATTACCTGCAGTGATCCATCACTGCAACCCTAACACTCCTACGTGGTGTTCGTGAATTCAATTTCGATGCAAATAGTATAGATCAGGTACTAAAGATCTTAGAATTTGATCGCTATTACAATACAACGTGTTCGCAAACTAAATTTATCTCATAAATCTACTTGTTAAGGTCTTATTATGTAAAGAATAGGCTAAAAACCCTCTTCTATACTACTCTAGAGATGCGCTTAAAATATTTATTTTACATTACTAAATCTTCGCCTAAAATATATACTCGGAATATACTTAAAATACACTAAATTTACTACCAAATCTTCGCTCAAAATGCACGTAATATGGCTTAAACCCCTCTACTATTTGACCTCGGGCTTGGCCATTCTTGGCAGTAATGTCTGCTGATATTTTGGTTCTAAATAGCATTTACATATTGCAAGATGCGCTACATTGGCTATTCCCACTCTACTCCGCCATGCTGCTCTCCTCCTGGCTCCTATCTCAAAAACTACAAAGACATCCCAGCTTCTCCAGATTGTCCTTGAACATTACCAGGTGCGGCCACAATAATTCCGCCCGTCGATGCTGGTTTTAAGACCAGGTTGGGAATCAGGTCAATCCATTCTTTGCCTTATACTTAACCCTCTCTTCTCCTTCCATCCTCATCCTCATCATGACTGAGAAGACCAACAACGCACACATGGAGCAAATTGCGCAAGCCAGTGGTGGGAGCGCCAGCCCTGACTCTTTGTATCTCGACAAGCCCAAACTCAGGGAGATTTCCTACCATGATGCTTACCGTCAGCCTTCGCAATTGGTCCATCAACAGACGATGGAGACACTTCGCGACCATGGCGCCCCAATCGATCACATTGTTCCACAAGCCAACACAAAGGCCGTAGGAGCTGACCTCTGGTGGAGCAAAATTCGAGCTTACATGCAGGAGCCATTCTCTGAATTCTTCGGTTGTTTCATCATGATCTTGTTTGGAGACGGTGTCGTAGCTCAGGTCGTCCTGTCTAATGGTGAGAAGGGCGATTATCAGAGTATTTCATGGGGTATGTTTTCATCCTCCTACCAAGATATTCATGGAACATAGACTAACACAAGTACAGGCTGGGGGTAAGCAGACTCCAATCTACTACAAAGCTCGTTGGCTCCACTCCAACATTGGTCCTAACAATCCACACAGTCTAGGCGTCATGCTAGGCGTTTACGCTGGAGGTAAATCTGGAGGCCACTTGAATCCCGCTGTCACATTCGCCAATTGCATCTTCCGCGAGTTCCCCTGGAGGAAATTACCAGTTTATCTCATTGCCCAGCTCCTAGGTTGTATGTGTGCTTCTGCCGTCGTCTATGGAAACTATAAATCGGCCATCGATGTCTTTGAAGGAGGCGCCAATATTAGGACGGTCCCTGGTTTTTCGAACCACTCCACTGCCGGTATCTTCTGCACGTATCCTGCAGAATTTCTCACACGTACTGGCCAATTTTTCTCTGAGATTGTTGCGTCAACAATCCTTATGTTCTGCATCTATGCGCTCAAGGACGATGGCAATATTGGTGCTGGCAACCTGACCCCTCTTGCGCTTTTATTTGTCATCTTTGGTTAGTGTCGAAAGACCAAGAGGACCTCATAGTGTCACCGTGCTAACGACTCCACAGGTATCGGAGCGTGCTTCGGATGGGAGACTGGCTATGCGATTAACCTGGCTCGTGATTTTGGCCCTCGTCTAATGAGTTACTTCCTTGGATACGGACACGAAGTATGGAGCGCTGGAAACTACTACTTTTGGGTACATTTCTTCCAAGACCTGCCGACCTCTCAATTCAAATTGGAACTGATGATTTGAACAGATTCCAATGGTGGCACCTTTCTTCGGCTGCACATTCGGCGGCTTCCTCTACGACGTCTTCATCTATACCGGCGCATCGCCAATCAACACGCCCTGGATGGGACTTGGTCGGCTGTTAAGACCTACCAGGAAAGAGAGGTCAATGGTTTGATGAGTGCGAACCTCCACTTGGTCGAAAGATGGATTACGAGTCGTGATGATGAGATGGATCCGTGAGGATGATGACGGACTGCCTTGTCCGGCGAAAGGCGTGGAAGAAGGGTGAACCTGAGGCAGAAACGATTCGGCTTGCTGTGCTTGTATATAGTGCGGTGGGCTAAAGAAGACGTCATCACATACCTCACCCCATGATGGGACGTTGGTCATTTCTCATCACTCCACCCTGCCACTGCCAGATTCCCCAGAAACCCCACGTCTACCCCACGTCTGCCACCTACACCGTGAATGTCCGCTCCCAGCCAGCCGAGGCCTAAGCCTTGCACTATCACGTGTGACGGACCGCCGGACTGGTTATGCAGTGGCTATTAGGTGCGGAGACGGTTACTACTACTACTACTATAGATATATACGAGCGAAATGCGGGGAGCCTGGAAGGTACTACATCGTGATCTCCTAGATTTTTCTGTCACGTGTGTCACATGCTAGTACGAATGAGGAAACGGCCGATTGGGACTCCGCGTGACTATAAGTCCAGTGATAATGTCGGGATTGAGTAGATTTGCAGTTAGATCGCAGCGTGTATTGTATTTGATAAGACGAGGATCTTAGCGGGTGTTCTCTATATAAATAATAATACGTGGTCGCTTAATGGTCATGTGACTGATGATTACCTACACCATCGTGCCACCTCCTTTCCCCCCTTCGGTATCAACACCATCTTTCCATCTCCTCAAATCATCTTCAATCCCATTCCACCACTGGCCTTGCCCAGAACAGGCCTACTTCATCAAACCTTCACCATCAGCTTGAAGCCTGACAAGTTGATTCTTGCTGCCGTCATGAATACCACGCCCACCGCCAAACAGATTCCGCAAAATACCTGGAGAGCCATGTAGTTTGGCTGCGCTCCTGTTCCTGCAATGGCCCCACCAATGGGCGACCCTATCAATGCAGCTACAGCGAGGATAGCGAATTGCGTGCCATTCCTGATTCCGATCAATCGCATATCCGGCGAGATCTGAGCGATCAGGGTTGGTGCCATCGAGACAAAAGCACCCGAAGTGAAGCCGTATAGTGCTGCGAACGCAATGACTCCGCCTGTGGATCTTGTTGTGGTCCATACAGCAAATACACTGACGGCTGTGAGGGTCATCATGACTATTGTCAAGTTGTACCGTCCGATCTTGTCAGCGACGTAGCCTGGGAAAAGACGGCCAAAGAAACTGAAAATCAATGTCAGCCAGACCATTACAAAAGAGAGAGACATAGCTCACCTAGCACCATTCAAGATGGCGACCAGAGATACTGCAATACTTCTCGGTGCCCCCAAATGGACTGCTTGCACGATCAGGTATGTGAAAGGCAAGAACATCCCCAGAAACACGAAGAAAGAGCCAGCAGTGGTAAGGGAGTATGGTACTTCCTTGAGCGGATCGGTAAAATCTTGCAGTCTGAAAGGCCTAGGACTCGGAGCATTGCGAGACCGAACCGTTACATTTGCAATACACTGGGAGACAAAGGTCAGTCTGTGCTACCGATCCGCGAAACCCTTGACTTACCAGCAAACCCAGGATCATCAAAGCGGCAGCGCGCATGGTCCATGCAAACCCGATCTTCGGCAGCATTCTCTCCAGGAAGATAGGCAGTACGACGCCTCCAACACTTGATCCACAAGCCATCAATCCCATGGCGAGCGCGCGTTTCTTGAAGAACCACGTTGCCAGGCAAGACATGGCTGGATAGAAGACACAGCTTGCTCCGATTGGAGAGCATATGCCTTGCGATAACAAAATCTGCCAGTAATTCTTCGCGAAAGAGGCCATGAAGAGGCCGAAGACATGGAAGAACGTGCCCACTGCGAGGAGTGGCTGAGGGCCATAGTTGTCGTAGATCTTGCCAATAATTGGACCCTAGATCATTCTTTAGTGTTTTCCTCGTCAAGTACTGTCAGGGAAACTCACGCCAACGAAAAGCATGAAAAGCTCGGTGGAGGGAATCCATGAAATTTCACTGGGTGAATATTTCTTCAACTGATGTCTTGAATAGTAGTCCTGGAAAACGCCGATTGCTAACGATATTAGCTTTGGATGAAGCTTGGGGTGGATGCGATACATACCAACGATCCAGCCAAAGGAACAAAATAAGCAAAGAAATCCGCCGAACACAGCTAGCCAAGCTTTCACTCCGCCATCAGGATTGTTAGACGGATGATGAGGGGGAAACTTTGGTGGCTCTCTCGGAGCCTCGAGGCAAGGCGCATCCAACGCTGCTACCTTGTCGAAGTAGAACTCCTCTCGAGACTCTGATTTGGATTCCATGTCTGCTTCTGTCTCCAAGTGCCCTTTATCCATGTCAACAGGGCTTTCTGTAACTCTGCTGCCGAAATATTGGTCCCTGTTGTTTGATGAGAGATCTTCTTCGTTGTTTGTGCGGGTCGGGTTCATGGTAATTGCTCAAGGTACGGGATTCGAGGTTTGTAAAATCTTGTTTGTGCAGGTGAAGCATGAACTTTCATGGTCGCAGATCTTCAACTATTTAACATTTGCTGGAGACAGATGCTACGCTAATGACAGTGCGCCTTATCTCCAGACATCCCAAGTTCCAATTCTCACAGCTGCCAGGTTTTGCTGTTGGTGGGGACCCGAAAAGTCGACATCATTCTGAACGCCTTCGTGAAGTGCTTCCACATGGCAATATACCATCCGTTATAGAGACCCCTGAGGTTTGACATACGAGGTGACATGTAGTCCGTCCCACCCGGACATGCAAACACCTTTCATAGCAACGCTGGGACAGAAAATCAATGGAGCCTTGCGTCTTGACCCTTTGTCGAAGGTCGTTTGTGCTACCGTGGGTTTCGGAGAAGCTGACGGACGCGCTTGGAACGTACGATGAGGATACAGTTATTCTGTCGGCCGCAGCAACGGATTAGTGAGTGAGTAGTAAGGGCAGCACCTGGTAAGGCCGATGGGGTTTGCACGTGCAAGGCTGATTTGCACATGCAAGGCTGAAGCTCAGCTGGATTATTAAGGTTTGTGGTAAGCAGGCTCGAGCGTGAAACCCATTCCACGATGGTCATGCACGACATGGGAATTCCAGAGTCAGACTCCAGTATCAGCCCTACGTGCCTTGTAGACAGGCGGCGCCAATGTTGCAATAAGTATTATATAATTTATGGCTTTCTGGTAGACTCGGTCCGAATGCAAGGCCCGCATTTCACACGCCACGAGTTTGGACAAACACAGACCACATGGTCGGGTTAAAGGTACTCGTAGCCAAACACAGACGGCATGGTCGGGTTACAGGCAGCCAAACTAGGGGTTGTACACCGCAGTTTCGACCAACCAGACCAACCAGACCAACCAGACCAACCAGACCAACCAGACCAACCAGACCAACCAGACCAACCAGACCAACCAGACCAACCAGACCAACCAGACCAACCAGACCAACCAGACCAATCAGCTGAAGCTTCCTGCCTACTCAAGCCGAGAAGTATCTCGGCACAGACAGTGTACGAAGCCGAAGCGGGAGTTCCACTTGCACCCAACAAATCTCATACCGAGTTACAGAGTTCGTCAGCAGGGGAAACGAAACATGGAATCCGGCAATCGAGGACCCCAAAGGTGCAGAGTTTGGAGAACTGGAGAACTAGCACAGCAACCGCTTATATATAAGTACTTGGATAGATCCCCTTCTGGAGATCATCACAACCATAAGCATCTCACTCACTATAACATTAATCACTCACTATAACATTAATCAATGGATTCTTTCACTTCTCTAGCACAACATATCCTTTCAGCTGCTCAGGACATGGAAAACTACGTCATGTCTACCGGCTCCTCCACCGCTTCGACTTTACCCTCACCCTTCCAAGCCGGAGCACCCGGGGTCATACCCAATGGTTCCGATGGAGTCAACGGGTATAGCAATGGAGTAAATGGTCACTCCGATGGAGTCAACGGGTATGGTAATAGAGTAAATGGTCACTCCGATAGAGTTAACGGATATAATAATAGAGTAAATGGTCACTCCGATAGAGTTAACGGGTATGGTAATGGAGTAAATGGTTACTCCGATAGAGTTAACGGGTATGGTAATGGAATGGATGGTCACTCTAATGGTGTCAACGGTCACTCCAATGCAATGAATGGTCATTCAAATAGTGTCAATGGTCATTCAAACTGTGCAGCCCAAGCTCCTAATGGCGCGTCAACCAATGGGTCCTATCACTTGTCATCAGCCTGCAAGCTCCCAGCCGATCTAGAAGAACGTCGATCGGAGCTGATCGATGCCACTCACAAGCTACAAAACCAGACTCGTGGCCCTGGAACTCTCATCTACGAGCATCTTTACCGGGTAAGCTCCCACGCCCAATGTATTTTGATGGCACACAACTGACATCGTGGTGCATAGTTCACCGACATCGCATCTTGGCTTTTCGTGATTCAATTCGACATCTCATCTCACATTCCCCTCAATGCCGAAATATCCTACTCAGAACTCGGCGCCAAAATCAACGTCGAGCGCTCTGTTGTGCGTCGCTACCTCGAGAACCTGATGGTCAGCGGTTATTTCGAAGAATCCTCAGCAAACCCCGGGCATGTCCGCCACACACCAGACTCTGCCGCCTTTGCCAACGACCCCAATCTCCTCGCTACCGTCTCTCTCCTCCATGAATTAATACTACCATCCATCATCAAATCCGTCGAGGCCCTCAAGACATGGCCCCTGAGTCAAGAAACCAATGAATCAGGCTTTTGCATTGCCCACGACACGAAAGACACCATGTACCAAATGCTCTCCAAAAACCCCAAGAAAGCTCAACGTTTCGGCACGGCCATGTCCTCCTTCACCAAGGAATCCTTCTCCGGCCAGCATCCCCTCAGCTTGGACTTTGATTGGTCCGAGTTTGACAACATCCCCGGCGCCACGGTCGTCGATCTCGGCGGTTCCCTCGGTCACCTCTCTTTTAACCTTGCTCGTGCGACAAAGCAGATGAAATTTGTCATCCAGGATTTACCACCTACCGCTGAAGCAGGCAAGAATGGATGTCCCGAGGATATGAAGGCTCGTGTTTCCTTTGAACCTTATGATTTCCTGACGGAGCAGAAACCAAGGGAGAAACCCTTCAACGCCGTCATCATGGCCAACTCCCTCCAAAACTGGCCTGATAAATACGTCGTCAAGATCATCCGCAACCAAACTTCGGTGTTGGCCAAGGGTGGAAAGTTTTTGATTTATGAACGACCACTTTCTAACTTGTCGGATACCAGATGGTCTAGACGTGTTGCTCGGTATGTTCCTCATCTCTTCTTCTGACCTTTCGAATGATGTCTAACATTGTGTAGATGTAGCGACATGCTCATGGGCTCCCTTCTCAACGGAAAGTTGCGAACACCGGAGGAATGGCGCCATATTTTCGCCGAAGCTGATTCCCGCTTCAAGTTCATTGGTGTTCGTGCTATTGGTGGTGATAAGGGTCTTGCTGAGGCCGTGTTTGAGGGATAGGACACTGTTCAAAGGTTTGTTTGAGAAGCTTGGAAAGACAGTGCCGCCCTGGTTTTTTGTAATCTTATCTCTTTTTATCTATTTATTTTGATCATTTTAGTAAGACCCTGTAGATGGTGAGAATGGAGGTCTTGTACGCAAAATGAATATTCTCCTGCTTGTTGGCGTCAGAGGATATACAATTGTTGATTGAGCGTTGCTTGCCATGATTTGGACGCACTGTTTTGGCATGCTGGCTAGCAACCCATAATACCTTTCGCAAACAGAGCGGAATAGTTCTAGTGACTCATCGAGCTCGAACTGTTCGGCGATCGGGACGACTATGTATCACCTACCCAACCTTTTTGCCCTCTGCGATATTTGTTATACCAATGTGCTATTAAAAGGCTAAACGATAATGATCTCTTGGAGCTCATCACTATCCATGCGCACCGAGCTTTCCGGGTGCAGAGCCTCGCCTCTCATAATTCCATGTATGTAGCATGTTCCTACCAATTTGTACTGCTTTTCTTTTCCGGTATACCTCAGCACATAAGGAACGATGATACCAGGAAATATGGCAATAACAGAACCAGGTCACCTCATCGAGAAGTATAGCGGGAATCGTAAGAGCTCTGTTAGATACGTCGATCCTAATGTCCGGATTTGTGCTGCTTCCGCCCGTGGTGTACCAATGTCCCGGCCTCCCAAGACTCGATGTCTCGAGGGAAAGCTCCCATCTGACGACCCATGAAGGATGATCACATTGAAGATTTCGCGGTCTGCGTTTACCCATATCGCCAGCGACGGAAAGAGCGAGAGCAGGGTCGACGTGTTGGATGAGCTTCGCAGAGACATCGAGGTAGATTTCGTCAACATGGCGGGCGTAGTCGGCATGGACGATGGTGTCATCGCCCATTATCGCTAATGGATGTCCAAGGAGTGCGAAGACATGATCTCTTATGTCTGTCACGTTTCGTCTTGAGCTCTGAATCAGGGCGTCAATAAAATTGGGACCTGGGACCAGTCCATGCCCAGCCATACCAAGGTCCTCAAGCCGTTCTCATAGATCTTCCCCATCAATTGCACTTGACGGCCCTTCTCCGGTGGATCTGTCTGTTGAATGCAGATCGAGTCTACCCACAACGTCCTGATGGTATTCGCATCTCGAAAATGCTGGGGTGCTGCGAACAAGTTCAGCTTGACGTAGAAAGAGTGGCCGGCCCATATGTCCACCCAACCTCGATTGCTTGAATCAGCATTGCCCGCACTTCTTTTAAAGCTCCTCTCGCTACCTTTCTCACGGACCTGCAGACTGCAATCAGCTCGCGGGGCAAGACTCTACCACAAAGCAGTTGGTTACGATTATGGAAGGTTGCTCCGCGAATGTCCATTTTTCAATGCTTCGACTGAGTTTGAATCCTTTCCCTGTCCAAGCTCTTGCAGCTCAGTCGAGATTCTTGTCCGATCAAGTATCTACGCTGGTAATACGCGGAAAGATAAATCGCCGCATAGACATCCATAGCCTGTGCATTCACATACGTTGCACCGAAGCGGATATACTGGATCTTGAGGTCGTGTCGAGCATCACGGACAGAGTAGTTTCGAGTGATGGTCTGGTTTCTCTGTACTCGCCCAACCTGTGTCGATCAGCATCTAACCAGAAAATGACAGGAAGACTGCAGGTGTAAGGTTGAGAAATTCCGATCGAGATGCACGCGACACGACGGTTGGTGGATTGTCAGGATAAGTAGATTTGAAGACTATGAGAACGGAACGTGTATTATATAATATATTGATAAGACAATCGCTAAAGAGCGTTAGGGTTTGAGCAACCGTTATCTATATAATAATACGTATTCGCTTAGGAGTTATATAATAGATTCCTAATAATACCCCCGTCTTAGAATATTCATAGCGATAATATATAATAGTAATATTATCCCGCGTATTTATTATAACTATAGTAGTAAAAATTCTACTAGATAGAACTTCTTTCCTTAAGTAAATAATATATAACTAAGTAAGTAGAAGCTTTACTTCGTACGCCTTATTCGGCGCTATTATAGCGTATTCTAGCGTAATACGGCTAACTATAGGATAGAAATACTCTCTCGGTACTATAAAATACTAATATAAACTCTTCCCGCCCGTAGGCTAGAGTCAGCCGCTAACGGCCGTATCTACCCCTTAACCTATATCTACTACCTCCGGCGCTTCGCCTAAGGCTTTATAGAGGAGAACTACCGTTTCTCCGACGACCCTAAGCTTATTAAGGGGTAAGTTAGTAGCTTTCTAGCGTATTCTAGCTCTAAATAGCTAATATACGACTATAGCTTTATTATTAACGGTAAGTAGGGTAATAAGTACTACTACTACCTTACTAAGAATAAGAATTACTTTAAGGTAAGTTATCTAGTCCCTTCTAGCGTATTCTAGCGCATTCTAACTTAGGATAGGTAGAGGAGGATATAGACCCGGATATAGACGTATTCCGGGATACTATAGACGTTCTACGGCTATAAACTCTTACGGATAGTAGCCCGGCCGCTACTATAACTACCGCCGAGCGTACCGCTACTATTAAGCGGGTCTAGGACCTAGCTAGTACTATAGTAGTAGAGATCGATAGGTATATAGTTATTATAGTAGCTTCTAGTAAATTATAGCCTATTCTAGCGTATACTAATATCTTCTTATAGGAAGATCCCTTTCTATATAAATTTCTTTATATATAACGGTTAGGGTAGCGGTTCGTAGTCTAGTATAGTCGTAGCTGGTCGTACTAGGGCTAAGGCGGCCGTTATAAGGAAGGAGCGGAAGAGGGTAGTAGTAATAGAGGACGAAGAGTCTAATAAGGTAGAGTTTTAGTCTCTAAAGATTAAAGAAGGTAAGATACCCTCCTAGCGCTTTCTAGCGTATTCTAGCTTATTCTAACTCTCCTAGCCTAAGTACGGTCTAGCTACTATTACTAAGACCCCTACTAAGCTCCGCGCGCGGGAGGCTACTACTAAAAAGGTAGAAGCTAACCTCGCCGCCGCCTATATTACTACCGCTACTACTCGTAGTAAAAAGACGCCCGCCCCTAGGAGAAGGAGGTAGGCACCTACTACTAGTACTAGAGGTAAGGAGTAATAGGCCTTCGGGTAATATTCGAGCTAATTAGAGTTAGGGGGAGTTTAGGGGTATTATACCTACGTCTATAGTCCTATTTCTTACTATATAGGGCTATAATAGGCTAGAATTCTAAAATAATAATTAAATTCTCTTATATAACCTTCTTATAGTATCTATAAAAGGGATTGATAATAACAAGCGTAGTAAGAGATAGATTTATAGATAAACTAATAGCTAAGGAGGTTACTCTTCTAGTAGAGTATCCAAATATATATAGGCGTAGTAGGCGTACTAAGTAGGCGTACGTAATATACTATATTAGTAAAGCGTATACCTTACGTAGGTCTAGTCCTTATAATTATCCCCCCTCCTATAGATCTAGTCCCTAGATCCAATTATATAGTATAGAATATTATATAGTACCCGAGAGGTAGGTGTAGTTAGTACTTATCGTATTTAGCGAGCGTACGGATAGGCTATAAGGCCGCCTTATACGGCTCTAGGCTTTAGGAATTCCTACTATAATACTAAGAATTATTTTGGTTAACTACTAAACTACTCGTCCGCGGTAAGTAGTCCGTACGTATACTTACTAACTACAATAAATAATTATCTTATAACCTTCTAAAAAATTTTTATCCTCCTCCTTTCAATAATAATAACCTATATATACTTAAGCTTTTTACTTAAAACCTATATATTTCTTATAATCTCGTCGTACCCCTCTCGCTACCTTATATATATACTTAATTATAAATACTTAGTCTATAGAAGAATTCTTGGTCTATAATATAAGGCTTATTACCCCTATATACGTTCGCTATACGTAGGACCCGGGATATATAACCGCCTACAACGCCCCTATCCTATAGAAGTATAACCGTTATATACGTAGTAGGTATAACTACGTCCTAGTAAGTATACGTATATTTAGCGCGTCCCCGACGCGTTAAGACTTTAGTTAAGTTAAGCTAACTTATTAGGTTCCTCCCTAGTTCTACCCTATAGTAAACTAGTTATTAGAGATAGTAGTATAGATCGAAGGCGGTAAGTTAGCGTATATTTAGCGCGTCCCCGACGTATTATCTTTTTATTTTATTTTATTTTATTTTTTCCTTTTAAGCTAATACTTACTTTCTTTTAGAGGGATTACTAATAGAGGACTACTTAGCTCGCTACTATAAGCGGTTCGACCGTATTACGACTTAGTAACTTATTACTAAGGGTAAGAAAGGTCGCTCGGGTAAAACTAAGTCTAAGGCCGATAATAATTCCCCCGCCGCGCTCGCCCTACTAGAATAACGCGTAGCGATAGATACCCTTAAGGATCTCGCTAACTAGCTAAGGTATATAGTAAGTTCGAAGTTTAAATAGTTTAATATTAGTAATAGTTTAATATTACCCTTTACTTATCGTCTACTAATCGTACGTAGAATAAGGATATTACCCTCCCTACTCGTAATAGCTAATTTCCTAAGGACTAGGTCTTATCTAATATACCTATATCGATAGGTAGGTAGCGCGTTATACGTAAAGACCCTACTACGGGTATATATAGCGTCGGCGACGATACTATCTACGACTTTTAGAACCTCTAGGGTGAAGAGGAGGAGGAAGGGGGTAAGAATAAGGATAGGGATAAGGAAGATAGTAGGGGGGTAAAGGTAGAGGTAGATAAGGAAGATAGGGATAGAGATAACCCTATAGAGACCTAGAGGGCTAGCTCTCGGAGTAGTACTAGTAGTAGTAGTAATAGTACTACTATTAGCTAGGATAATAATAATAATAATAATATATTAGACGGCTAGCTAGGAGGCTAGTACTCTAACTCTACGTTTCGGATATATTTAGCGGGCGTTATTAGTATATAGCGGCTGGCTTTAGTATAATCTATATTTATACTTATATCTTATATTTTCTTTCTTTTCTTTTTAACTACTAGTAGTACGCGCTTAATACGCGCTTACTATATATTACCTACCCGCGCCGCTTCTCGGCAATTAACTCTACTCTCCTTAATTTTTATATCTTTAAGATCTTCTTAACCTAGGGTTCTTAGGCTCTACTTAGGAGGTATCTATAGCCCTCGTACCTCCTATACGGGGTACCTAGGCTTTAAAATCTTAAATTATCTCTTTTAAGTTCCCTATTTCCTTCTCTTAGATCTACTAGTTGAAGTTATCTAGGTATCCTACCTACTTTACGAGATATTCACGTACGACCTCCTTACGCCTTATATTAAGGATTTCTTCGATCTCCTATTCTTCTTTACCCTCTACTAACTCTAGTAGGGGCAAGTACTTAATCTCCTCCCCTACTCTCTAGTAGTATTTCTTGAGGAGGGATACCCTAAATATAGGGTATATTTTTATAGTAGGTAGAAGTTAGAGCCTATAAGCCTATACTCCTATAGGCTCTAGTACCCTAAAAGGTCCTATTATCCGCTAGGATAGCTTCTTACTTAGGGTTTTTAAGCGAAGGTTCTTAGTTAATACTAGGATAAGGTTACCCTTATTAAATTATATAGGCTTATACTTCTTATTATACGAGGACGACTATACTTTAGTTACCTTTTACTAGCGTATCGTAAGCTTAGCGCGTAGGAGGTATAGCCCCTCGATATAGTTTTTTATAGCTAGGACTTCTTTACTCTTAGGTCTCTCTTCTAGGTTGAAATATATCTTAGGGTTATACCTATATATAGCTATAAAGGAGGAGATTCCCGTAGAGGAATACTTGCTATTATTATACGTAAACTTAGTAACTAGGAGGAGCTTAGCCTACGTACTCTAGTTTTCCGAATAGAAAGCCCTAAGGTATTCCTAAATTATCTAGTTTTGCCTCTCGGTTTACCTATCTATCTATAGATAGAAGGCCGTACTTAGGCGTCGCTTAATCCTCGTATAGTAGTATAACTCCGACTAGAAACTTCCCGTAAATCTAGAGTCTCTATTAGAGATAATTCCCCTTAGGGCCCCGAACCTTATAAAGACCTTATCTACTAAGATCTCTACTAGATCTATAGTAGTTAGCTTCTTAGTTACTAGGATATAGAGCGCTATCTTCGTATAGTAGTCTAGGAGTACTAGTAACGTATCGTACGCCCGGCTAGCAACCTTACTAGCCGGGACCCTACTTATAAAGTCTATAGTTAACTCCTACTATAGCCCTTCTAGTTAGGGGAGGGACTATAAGTCCCTAAAAGGCGCGTACCTCTTAACTTTAGTTCTCTAGTAGACTTCGTAAGTCTTAATATACTCGTCTACGTCGCGAGATATATACGTCTAGAAATACTTTTACGTAAGTAAATTATAGGTTCGAGTAACTCCAAAATAGCCCGTAAAGGTATTATTATAGTATAGCCTTAATAGCTCTTATCTAACTATAGCGTTATTTAGGACAAAGATCTTTCCTCTAAAGGTAATATATCCTAATACTAGTCTTAACTATTAGTAGGGGCCTATTAGCTTATTTAGTAAGTCCGCGTAGACCTTACGAACTATAGGGTCTTTACGTTAAAGTTCCTAGAATCCTAATAGTATATTAGATAGGTCTATATAGGTATATTCTCCTTGAAGGACCTTACGTACGTAGATACGTATAGTACCTAGTCTTATAGCTAGTTCCCCCTAGCTAGAGATAGGATAGATTTAGTAAATCTAACTCGTAGCGTTACTACTCGATAACTATAAGACGTATACGCTCGAGTCTAGTCGCGTCCGTCTAGCGACCGCGGTACCTTTATATAGGGTATAAACTAGTTATATTTTAACCCCCTAGGTCTACTAGGTAGTTAGGCTCTCTACTACTACTATTCTTGGTATTAGCCCTAGCTTTTTCTAGAGGGTAGGGAGGAGGGTACTCTCCTATTATACTAGGGCTTCGTAATTAGGGCGTCTCGAAGGCGCGTCTACTAGGTTCTTTATACCTAGCCTATAGGTAATAACGAAATTATAGGCCGCTAGTAATATAGTCTAGCGGGCCTAGCGGTTATTTAGCTACTTTAGCTTACTAAACCCTAGGAGGTTATTATAGTTAGTAAGGACCTTAATAGGGTATATACTCCCTTTAAGGTAGTATCGCTAATACGAGAAGGCCGCTATAATAGTAAGTAGTTTCTACTCGTAGGTTTTATAATTACGCTCCGTAGGGGTTAGCTTCCTTAACTAGAATATAATTAGGTACTAGTACCTAGTATCCTAGGGTTAGGTTAGGATTATAGCGGCTACTATAGTAGAGGTATCTATCTCTATCCTAAGTCGCCGGTTTGGGTTAAAGTATCGTAGTAGTAGGGTAGTTATAAATACTTCGATAAGGGTACGAAACGTATATACGGCCTCTATTAGCTATTAGAAGGGTCTATATTACTTACTATTTTTCGAGCCTTTAAATAGCTCTATAAGCGGCGTAATAATCCGCGAGTAGCGTACGATAAACCTACGGTAGAAGTTATAGAATCCTAGGAAGACCTAGACCTCTATATAGGTTTTTAGCTCCGGCTATTCTACTATAGTTACGACTCGCTTACGATCTATTTAGACTCTACTAGTATTAATAATAAACCCTAGGAATTCGACTTCTTCCGTAAAGAACTTATACTTTTTAAGGTTACTATAGAGTCTAAATTATCGTAGCCTTATTAGTACCTTACGTACGTATCGTATATATTCCGATCTAGTTTTGGAGTAGATTATTATATTATCAAGGTATACTATATAGATACTATCTATTAATCCGCTTAAGGCCTTATTAATATAAGCTTAGAAGGTTATAGGGGTATTAGTAAGTCCGAAAGGTATAATAAGGTACTTAAAGTAGCCGTACCGCGTACGAAACGTAGTCTTCTATTCGTCTCCTAGGCGAATTCGGATTCGGTAGTAAGTATCCTTTATATCGAGCTTAGTATAGTACCGTACGCCTTATAAGCGGTCTAGGAGCTCTAAGATTAGGGGAAGCGTATACCTATTTTTAATAGTTACCTTATTTAGCCCCCTATAGTCTATATAGAGTCTAAGGTCTCCCCCCTTCTTTAGTATAAAGAGGATCCTAGCCCCTATAGGGCTAGTAGAAGGTCGTATCTATCTACTCGTAGTTACGTCGCTAAGGTACTATCGTAGGATACTAAGTTCCTTTACCGAAAGGTTATACATTTTTCCGAAGGGGGGGTCTACTATAGTTTCGATTACGTATTCCGCGCCCTCTACGATTAGTATACGAGTAGTAAGCTTATTATTAAAGTTATCTTTAAAATCTTCGAATTCTAGTAGGAGGGATATTATTATAGGTTCTTCTTCTTCGAATTCGTCGACGCTTAGGATTAGCGTAATATCCTTACTCCGAAGTTCGAAGATAGACGCTAGGTCTTCCTTAAGTAATTCTTTAGCTAAGACTAGCTAGACCTAGCTCCCTATACTCTTAAACCGCTATCTTATTTCGCTAGTATCTAACTTAATATCCGCGTTATATAGGGCTAGTATACCTACGATATAGCTTTACCCTAGCCTTTCTAATATATAGAATTCTACCTTAACTTTCTTAGTAACCCCTAGGTAATCTATAGCTTACTAGATCGCTTTATATACCTCTAGGTATCCCGTACGCTCTCCGCCTCCCTACCGTATCGGTAGAGCCGGGATATTAATAGCTTCTAAATCTATTTCGAGGGCCTAGATAGGCCTAATAATATTAACTTCTATACCTATATCTAAAAGGGTTATTACCGAGTATTAGGAGGTTAGGCTATAGAGAATAGTCTTAGTAGTAATAGACTTCCGTACGGCTGGCCCTTACTTCCTAGAACTTAGGAGTACCCGACTTATAGCTTTACTCCTCTAGCTAGGGTTACCTACGTTTCGATCCTACGTCGTATACGCGATTAAGGCGACGTAGACTCGTTTCCTACCGGGTCGTAGTACTAGTCTAATACTAGTTTAGTAATTTCCCTCTCTTTTTTAGGTTCCTTATAGTTATTAGTATAGTAGCCTATCTACCTATAGTTAAAGTACTAAATAGTAGTAAGGTCCTTATTACTACCCTTAGGCTAGATAGGGGTAGAGTTAGCTTTAGAAAGCCTTAAGTTCGTAGCCGCCGAGCCTACGGCTAGTCTACTTCCTAATTTACTATCGTATTATAGGAGTCGGCGCTTCTAGTCTCTTTCTAATAGTTTAGATATAGAGGCCTTCCTTTTATTTAATTCTAAGCGCGTAGCTAGTACGACGATTACGTCTCGAGTCTTAGGAATTTCCTAGTAATTAGAGAGTATACCCTAGATTTCTAGCCTTAGTTTATACTATAGGTAGTTCCTTAGTTAGGTCTCTATATATAGTTTATCTAACTAGGACTCTAGGCCTATAAGGTAAGAGTTAAAGGATATAGTCGACTAGTCTACGCCTTACTTACTATCTATATAGTATTATATCGCTTCGAGCTAGCGGTTAATAGG
Source organism: Venturia nashicola (assembly GCA_004522665.1). Lineage (NCBI taxonomy): Eukaryota > Fungi > Ascomycota > Dothideomycetes > Venturiales > Venturiaceae > Venturia > Venturia nashicola. The sequence goes on from SNSD01000031.1 coordinate 104,670, forward strand.
GTCTTCGATTAGATCTAATAGGAAGGTTTAAAAGTATTCCTATATTAACTAGTCTTCTAAGAGGGAGGGCTCCTTCTCTACCTATAAACTATAGGGGGTGCCCTTAATAAACTAGAGGGTATAGGATATCTTCGTAATTTTAGTACCGAAGGTATTAGGGGCTAGGCGAAACGTATTCTTAGCGCTCTAGGTCTAGTCGCGGTATACGTATACGCTTTTCCCTTCGTATAGAGATAATTTCTCTAGTTAGAGTTCCTTTAGGGGTCGAGAGTATTAACTCGCTAGGGTAGAGCTATAGTATCGCGCGGTTTACGACCCTATCTCGAGTTCTATTTTATTTACTTCCGAGATAAGCTTTACTAGTTATAGCTACTTTTCGCGGATGGCTAGCTTATACTCTACTTACTTAATAGCTACGTCGATATCTTCCTCGGTTTAGGATTCTATCTCGTCTTAAGATATTTCCCCCCGTTAGTCTTTACTAGCGTTTCGCTCGTCTATAGTAGTCGACCCTCCTATAAGTCTACTACTCTTCGCTCGTATTATTCGTTAGGAAGCTATCTCTTACTAGACCTATTAGATTAGGAGAGCTATTAGAATTATAAAAGGGATTAATAATAACAAGCGTAGTAAGAGATAGATTTGTAGATAAACTAATAGCTAAGGAGGTTACTCTTCTAGTAGAGTATCTAAATATATATAGGCGTAGTAGGCGTACTAAGTAGGCGTACGTAATATACTATATTAGTAAGGCGTATACCTTACGTAGGTCTAGTCCTTATAGTATCTTACCTACTATAATCTTAATACTTAGACTACTATTCTAAAGGAATCTTAGAGGATTCTTAAGGTAGGAGTCTAGCCTTCTAAAGGTCTTACTAGATATCTTATACTACCTTTCCTATATGTTTTATATAGGGATCCTAGTAAATCCTATCTTAGGTTACTTTCTACTATTAGAGTATTCTACTCTTCTAGTATTTTAAGGTTGTATTCCTAGTAGTATTCTAGTATTAATATCTAGTAATACTAAATTCTAGGATAGGATTCTAGTATTCTACTTCGAAATCCTCTTATCTAGCTATAAAATATACTAAAAAAACTAGATCTCTAGGAAAAAAGTATAGAATTATAGTAGTATTCCTTTTACTAGTAGGGTAGAATTCATCTTACTCCTTTCTCTAGTATAGGATTCTCTTAGAAGTTAGAGAAGTAGGATAATTACCTTACTTCTTCTAAATCTCTCTTTAGAAAAGGGTATTCTTCTACCCCTTCTATAGGAGTACGCCATTAAATACCTCCTAGTATATACGAAAAAACCTCTTTTAGAAGTAGGAAAAAATATATTACTAGAAACCCTTACGGGATAAAAAAAGATAAAGGTAGTATGAATATATTACTCTTAGACTATTACCCCCCTCTTTAGGGTCCCTAACGGGGCGGGGCGAAACGGGGTGGGTCGGGTTAGGGGCGGGGCGGGGCGGGTTTTAGGGGCGGGTTATAAAGCTATAACCCTAACCCGACCCGCCCTACTAAGCTTTAAACCCGCCCCGTTAGTTAGGGGCGGGTTTTTAAGGGGGGAACCCGGAGTTTTTTTCTAGAAACCTTAATAACTATAGATCTATTATATATATTTTAATTTTTTAAATACTTATTATAGTCTATAGGTTATACTCTACCTAATAGGAATATAATATATCTATATATCTATATATATAACCTAATAAAAATCACGTGGAAAACCCGAACGGGGCGAACGGGGCGGGTTTTCTTCTAAACTATAACCCACCCCGGGACCCCGCCCTAACCCGTTAAAACCTAACCCGCTAACGGGGCGGGTTCCCTACCCGATAACCCGTCCTAACCCGCCCCGTTGGGGACCCTACCCCTCTTAGGGCGGCTCGTCTACGAGTCGGCTTTATTCCTTTCTTTAGAACTACTTTAATCTTCTACTAGAACTTATTTATTACTTCTAGTAGGATCTTAGGACTACTCTTCTAAGAGTTATTCTTATTAGGTTCGTCGTTCTATTTAGCTACGTATTCCTATTATCCGACCGAGTTTATACGCTAATCTAGTACTTCTTATACTATACGCTCCTCGTTACCGAACCTCTCTAATATATCCTCTATATTGTTCCCTAGCGGCTATAATAAGCCCGTCGGTTCCTATTTCTCTAAGAGGGAGGTATAAAAGACTAGATATCTAATATACGCTACGGAGCGCTAGGAGGTATACTTAGTATATATCTAGCCTATTCTAGCGTAAAATAAACCCTAGCCCTATAAACTTATTATTAAGCTTCTTTTTTAGGCGTAGCGACTTTATATTACGTATAGAGACGAGAACCTTATCCCCTATATTAAAGATAATATCCTTACGCTTCTTATCTACTCGACTCTTCTAATAGTTATTCGAAGCGGCTATCTTTAAGCGATATTATTCTTATATATTTAATACTTTAGCTACTAGTCCCTAAGCGAGCGGTAACTCGCCTTCCCTATATAGTTAGTCTACTAGATCTAGCGGCTATAGGAGAATACCTATATTTATCTCGAAAGGGGTAAAGCCTATAATAGAGTACTTACTATCGTTATATACGAACTCTACGATATATATCTACTATACCTAGTTATCTTATTCTATAGAATAGAAGATCCTTAGGTATTATTCTAAGGTTTAGTTTATTCTCTTAGTCTGTCCGTCTATTTAAGGATAATAGGCTAAAGTAAGGATCCTCCTTACCTATAGGTAGTAGTAGAAGGTATCCTAGTATATACTATTTATAATTAGACCTCTATTAGAGAGGATCCGTTTAGGGATACTATATAACCTAATAACTTCTTTTATCTATACTTCTACTAGTACGTCTATACCCTAATTAGACCTAAAAGGTATATAGTAAGCTATCTTAGAAAAGCGGTATACTATAATAAGGATCTAATCGTAGACTACCCCTATGAATTTACTAGGAGGTAGATCTATAATAAAATCGAATATTACTTCCTTCTATAGCCCGTCCGGAATCGGAAGAGGGTTAAGTAAGCTATATAGAGTATACTTAGCCGGTTTCGACCGTTTATAGTATAGATAGTTATATATCTAGTCGATCGCGTCCTTCCTTATACCTTCCTAGTAATATTTTCTCTATAGCTTCGCTATTATCCTATATTCGCCGAAATAACTACCTAGGGGGCTATTATCGTACTCTATAAGCGTATTAATCTTCTCTATATCCGTTTTGTACTCTATTAGGACCGTCTATAGGTCTAGTACTAGGAGCGGAGCGGCTAGACTTAGCTATAGCTCGACGATAGTACTCGGGCCTATAGTAGTACCTTCTAGCGTATTCTAGCCTATACTAGCGCGAGATAGGCTAGGGGTAGGAATAGGCGGTAATAGTATACCCGAAGGCGTAGATAGTACGTCCTTCGCTATAGATAGCGCGGGTATTACGGCTATAGGTATAGGAGGCGGACTTAGAGCTCTTAGCTCTAGTATTAGAGGCTATAGAAGTTATACCGGTATAGAGACCTCTAGCGAGCCTACTAGCACGTCTACTAGTTACGATATATCGTCTATTACTTTAGGTCGACTACTATTATCCTCTAGCTCCTTAAAATTAGTCTCTACGTCCGGATCTTTACGTCCTAACTTCTTTTAGAAGCGTATATATATCGTATATATACTAAAAGAGTAAGATAGTCCGTAGTAAATTACTAGGATATTAAAAGACGTATAAGTCCCTTAAGGGAATAAAAGATCCCTTAGGATAATCGTATTAACTAAATAAGGATATTAGAGAGCTAGTTTAGCCTATAGGGCTTCAACGTTACGCTCGTTATACTTATCTACGTCGGCCTATACCGTACGTATATAATCTAGTCTCCTTAAGATCCTATCTATAGGGTTAAGTTTCCCTAGGCGGTACCTTATAATAAAGTTAAACCTTTAGAGTTTCTCTAACTACCTTATCTATCTTAAGTTTAGTTATTTGGTAGTAAGGAAGTACTAGAGGTTAGCGTAGTCGGTAAATAACTCGAAAGGGGTAGTACTATCTAAGTACTTCTCCTAATTTATAAGATACTTTCTAACGGCTAGTAGCTCCTTATCGTAGACGTTATAGTTATATTCTTCTATAATTATCTTCTTTAAGTAGAAGTTAACTAGCCTCTAGACCTTCCGGCTATTAGGCTTATTATATTATTAGCTAAGGATACCGCTAATAGTACTACTAGATATATTAGTCTCTACCTTACTAGGTAGTACTAGATCGTAGTATACGAGTATAGGTACGCTTAGGAAGGATTCCTTAAGTTTCTTAAAGGCGACCCTAGCGTCTACCCTAATCTTTAGTAGTATAGACTCCTCCTTTCGCTATTTATAGCCCCCTCTAGCGCTTTCTAGCGCCTTCTTAGTCAAAGTAACTAGAGGGAGGGCGATCTTAGAGAATTAGTAGATAAACCGTCTATAGTAGTTAGTAAAGCTAATAAAGATACGGATCTCGCGTACTAACTTAGGTATTAGCTAGTCTTAGATTACCGCTACTCGAGCTAGGTTAATCTTAACTCCTTTAGGGGTAATAACGTAACCTAGGAACTCTATCTCCCTAGTATAGAATTCGTACTTACTAAGCTTTATATAGAGCTTATACTCTCTAAGCCTACGTAGGACTTACTTAACGTAGTTAATATACTCTATCTCTAAATTAGAGTAGATTAGGATGTCGTCTAAGTATACTATATAGATTATATCGATAACTCTAGTTAGGGTAGTATTAATATACTCCTAGAACTGGGTAGGTACGTTAGTAAGGCCGAATAGTATAACCGTATATTCGAAATAGCCGTATCTTATACGGAATATAGTCTTCTAAGTTCTACTCGTCTCCTACTTTGATTCGGATCCTATAATAGGCCTCCCGGACATCTAACCTAGTATAGACCTTAGCCTTACTAAGTCTAGCTAGGGATTTACTAATTAGGGGGAGAGGATATCTATTCTTAATAGTAACCCTATTTAGGGCCCTATAATCTACGTAGGGTCCCCAACGGGGCGGGTTGGGGCGGGTTATAGGTTAGGGAACCCGCCCCGTTAGCGGGTCGGGTTTTAACGGGTTAGGGCGGGTTCCTAGGGCGGGTTATAGTTTAGAAGAAAACCCGCCCCGTTCGCCCCGTTCGGGTTTTCCACGTGATTTTTATAGGGTTATATATATAGATATATATATATTTTATATTCTTAACAGATACTCTATAACCTAGAGATTATTATAGGCTATTAAAAAATTAAAATATATATAGTAGTTCTAAAGTTATTAAGGTTTCCGTAAAAAATCTCCGGGTTCCCCCCTTAAAAACCCGCCCCTAACTAACGGGGCGGGTTTATATCTTGGCGGGGCGGGTCGGGTTAGGGTTATAGGTTTATAACCCGCCCCTAACCCGACCCCCCCCGTTTCGCCCCGCCCCGTTAGGGACCCTAAATCTACGTAAAAGCGTAACCTACCGTCCTTCTTCTTAGCGAAGAGAACCGGTACCCTAGTAGGGGACTTAGATCTCCTAATAAACCCTCTTCCTAGGTTTTTATCTATATACTTACGTAGGGAGGCTAGCTCTAAGGTAGATATATTATAAAGGGGAGAGAAGGGAACCTATCCTCCTAGCTAGAGATCGATCGATAGATCTTAGTTTCTATATTTAGGGAGTTGGTCGGCGATAGCCTTAGAGGCTACGTCTTAGAACTCCTAGTATTATAGTAGTAGCGCCTCCTTACTCTACTCTATAGAGGTAATATAGAGGATATAGTAGTCTACTTCGCCTAAGAGTATAGTCCTTACGAACTCTTCGGGTAGTTCTAGTATAATATAGACGAAGTTGGCCCTAAATAACTCTTCTAGCTTACGCTAGGATAAGGTCTTCTTTATAAAGTCTATCTTAGGGTTAACGTCGCTTAAAAATAGTATACTAAGATATATTTAGTACTTCGTAAGGTTTATAACTAGAAAGGGGATAGAACGGGTTAGAATACGCCTAAAAGAGTTAGAAAAGGTTACTTCTACCTTAGTAATACTATATATAGTTATAGTACCTCCGTTAGCTACTTCTACTCTTATATTAGGTAGTAATAGTCTCTATTTAAGCCCTCTCTCCTTAGCTAGGACTATGTTAATAAGATTAAGGTATAACCTAGGATTAATAAGGGTCTTAACCTAATTACCTTCTCTAATCTTAGTATTAATAGTAATCAACTTCTCTACGAAGGTAGATATTAGTAACTAGGTAATCCTAGCTACCTTTATATCTTTCTCTAGATCGATATAGGCTAGTAGGTATAGTATTAACCCTACTAGCCCTTAGCTTTTTCCGACTTATTATCCTTATCGGACTACTTCTTACGGTAAGCCTTAACCGCCTTTATATTACGGTATTCAGGTATAGTATACCCTTCCTTATTATATACGTAGTATATAACGTCCTTCTTACTACTTTTAGAGCGTTCTAGCCTATTATAGCGTGAATACTTCTATTCGTAGCCCTTTAATAACTTATTATTATTATCGCGGCTACGCTTTCTACTACCGGACTTATCGCGGTTCTTACTCTAGGAGAAGTCCTTCTTAGACTTCGATAAGTCCTTAGTAGTCCCTTTTAAGCGCGAGGTATTCGCGAAGTTACTTACTTCCTCTTTAATAATTATAAGGGTTATATCTATCTTCTTAAGGCGGAAGGTAAGCTCGTTCTAGGTTAACTCGTATAGAGCGCCTAGATAGTCGCGAATTTATTATACTTTATCCGTTACCTCGGCTTCCTCCTATAGGGGCTTTATATATTCTAGTAGCTCCCTTAGGGTTTAGTTAGATCTCTAGCGGTAGTTACGAATAGCTATAGCTACCTTTAGTATATACTAAACTAGAGTACCGAGGATATCTAGTATCTTCTACTTTATTATTACCTATAAAGGGCCGTTAGGGTAGTAGGATACTATATTCTCGTAGAAATTTATCTATATTATCTTTAACGATATATCTAAGTACTACTTAGCGAAGGTTACCTTCGTAGACTCTTTTTTAAAGTATCTAGGGTTATTACCGAATATATCGTCGTAGTCTTATACCTATACGTTAAACTCTAAGCGGTTTTTACCTATATACTTCTTAGGCGCTTTTACTTAAGGAATATAGGGTTAGTCGGAGGACTTCTTTATCTCTACCTCTAACTTACTATTTAGGGTAAGTATACTAAGTATACTAGTATTACCCGATTTGACTACGGACTTAATACGTTCTAACTTAGTAATACGCTCGAGTTAAAGCTTCTTTCTTACCTATATCTATAGTTCTAATAACCTTATAGTCTTAGGGTCTTCTACTACTAAGCTACTACCCGTAGTAGCTAGTTCTAGTATATTCTAGCCTATTCTAGCTATATTACTAGTAGGACCTATAATAGGAACGTCGCCTAGGATAAAGAAAGCCTATAGTCTCTTACCTTAATAGATCTTAGCTCTACGAGTATCTTCTATAGCTATCTACTCGGCTAACTACCGGTTGCGCTTCTTCTACTCGCGGCGGAGGAATTCTCTCTCGGCTATAGTATCTCTATCCCTTTTAAGAGAGTCTTATACCCGTCGCTCTTTATTACGGCGGGCGGACTATATATCCGCCTCTATTACCGCGTTATAGAGCGTATATATAAAGGCTAGAGTCTCGAGGACTAGTTCTACCGTATTAGGGTTAGGAGTAAGAGGAGTATTATCTTCTTTACTACTATCCTCTATTACCTCTTTAATATACCCTCTAGGGTATAGAGTACCTCCTTAAGGACTAGTAGGTCCTCTCTTATCCTCTCCGTTAAAGGGAGAGTTTATATATATACTTAGAGATCCCGCTTTAGATATTATTAGTATCGTTTTATTCGTCTCCTCTCTTTAAGGTACTAAGAGCGATTATAATATTAGGATAAGTAGATTTAAAGACTATAAGAATAGAATATATATTATATTAATAAGATAATCGCTAAAGAGCGTTAGGGTTTAAGCAACTATTATCTATATAATAATACGTGTTCGCTTAGGAGTCATGTGATAGATTCCTGACATGGATAGCATGTGACGTCCATTTTGGGTTAGGCTCTTGGCTTCGACACGCTGCCCCAGTTCTACTGTCATCAACTCCTCTTCGCCCACAAACACCTTCTTTGGGTACGTCGTTGGGAGTCTTGAACAATGTATCAGGAGTTTGCTGGATCCTTAGCTGGATCCTTGGCTGGATCCTTCGCTGGATCCTTGGCTGGATCCTTGGCTGGATCCTTCGCTGGATCCTTGGCTGGATCCTTCGCTGGATCCTTCGCTGGATCCTTGGCTGGATCCTTCCCTGGATCCTTCGCTGGATCCTTCGCTGGGAAGAAGAAGATGCTAATGCCGGAGATAAGAGGGACAAACACTCGCGCCTCCACAGCTCCCAATGCGGGCCCGGATAGCGCCCTTTCACCGAGCTTCAAGTGCCGAGAAGATGATATGCGGGGCGCATCTTTGCTGGGGCATCCACCTGTGGAGAGCTGGACCTAAGATCCAGCTGATCGTCTGCAACAAGGCGGCTACCTAGTATAAATCCCCTCTCGGGGCCTCGTCAGCTGTTGGGAAATGAGCAAGCTTTTCCCGTCGCCATGTCTTCTTTTACTCTTCATCGTAATCCTCCATTTCGAGTTGAGCACATTGGCTCTCTCAAACGTCCAGATAAACTCATTGCCAAGCGAGAAGGAGTTGAAGATGGAAAGGTGTCAGAGGAGGAGCTTACGGCTACTGAGGATGAATGTATAGAATGGGTTGTAAAGAAACAGCAAGAGCTTGGAGTTCGGGCAGTGACTGATGGAGAATATCGGTATGACTTCTTTGACGTTGCGGATCCATCTCTGAGAACACGAGACTAAATCGACTCCAGCCGAGGAATGTTCTTTTCTCATTTCTTCGAATCACTCAATGGGTTCGAGACGATTGATGAACCCCCTTCGCATTGGTTTAGGCCCTACATGCCAGATGTTGCTGCCTTCATGCTGGATGAAAACGCCAAACCTGAAGCCACGGTCCTTTGCAAGGCCAAAATCAAGCACAGTGGACGCTCACCTTATGTGCCGCAGTTTGAGTACATTACAAAATTCGTTCCAAAAGAACGCTGGGGAGAGATCAAGATCACGCTTGCTGCACCAAACTGGTATCATTTCAGGTACAAGGAAGGGGTCGCGTACCCAAAAGACGTATACTCGAACGACGAGGATTATCTTGGCGACATTGCCAAAGCCTATCAAGTCGAGCTTGACCTGCTTTACAAAGCAGGTTGCCGCAACGTTCAGTACGACGATCCGAACCTGGCTTGTGAGTTTCGTTAGCAATCAGTTGGACGCTTGATACTAAGACTGCTAGACTTCTGCGACCAAAGCATGATCGATGGCTGGCTTTCCGATCCCCTCAACAAAGAAATTGGCCACCCAGATTTGACTCTGGAAAGATACATCTCCATGTACAATGACTGCATCTCCAAGATTCCCAGTGACATGCACGTTGGTGTTCATCTTTGCAGAGGTAATTACCTTGGATCCCGCCACTTCAGCACGGGATCATACGACCGCATCGCCACGCAACTATTCCAAACACTGAATGTACATACCTACTATCTTGAATTCGACACTCCTAGAGCTGGCGGCTTCGATTCTTTGGTGCATCTGCCAAAGAACAAGAATTTGATCATGGGAGTTGTCACCAGTAAATTTGCGGAGCTAGAAAATGTTGGTGAGATGGTACAGCGAGTTGAAAGGGCTGCGGATTACGTTGCCAAGGGAAGTGGACAGAGTAAGGAAGAGGCGTTACAGAGGTTGGGAATCAGTCCTCAATGTGGTTTTGCTAGTCACTTCGTTGGGAATACTGTCACTGTGGAAGATATGGAGAAGAAATTAGCTTTGGTAAGGCAAATCGCTGATAAGATTTGGGGCGGAGAGCCTTGATGATTTAGGCCCTGACCTGATCCTAAACTGCTGAGATGGCCGTTCGCTCCCATCTATCAATTTTAGAGCAATTTCAAGATGCTACGTCCGAATACCCGCAGGCATTTACAGTATTACTTTCCTTTGGCTGCGTGGGCGGAATTGGCCGTGCACCAGAGTCACTTCAATAACCCCGATTTTCATCTTCTTAAAGACTATTTGTGGTCTCAAGATTTCCTGTTGCCTTGGCCACTCATCTCATTTGCCAGGTGCTCTTGACCACAATAGAGTTATTGCAGGTGAGCAATTGCAATCCGACAGCGACGACAAGCTGGCTTTATGGGCTGGGTCATGTTACTCACGAAACTTGCTAAGATCTCTAAATATGCTTCCTATGTGCCTAGATAGAACAAAGTCGTATGAGCATATGCAGCGTTCAATGACATACTAGTAATGATGAATATGATCGAGCCTCGTCACCTGACCTTCCGGAATCCCAGACTCAGGGTCCAATTAACTTGGAAACCTCCAGATGGGCATCGGCCTCGACAATATCTCGACAGTAGGCGATCTCCGCCGAAGTCCACGAGAACCCTTCCACCTTCTTGACACCGGAGTCGCCCACCATTACACGGCAAGCCATACAGGCGTCTCTATCTACTGTGTTTCGATTTGGGCCGACGTTTCCACACCGTCACCATCCCATGAATGCGATCATTGCGCTTGAGCCAGACAGTCATTTGTGAGTATACATGGCCAGCAACTCGTGAAGATATCCCCCTTTCTATTCCGTGTTTCCAGCGTCCTGTAATTGTTCTTCATCGTTCTTTTAGATACCTCTAGACGTCCTGGCTTCTACTTCTGCTACAAGGTCTTCATTTCCTACTTATGGTGTCTTGAAGAAGGGACAGGCTAAGACGAACCAGATTGAAGACATTGCACCTCGTCTTACATATCGCCCAACACGCACCATGAATCCCAAGACCTGGTTCAAGGACCTGACGCCTTACTTCCTCTACATTCTCTTCATCGCGACCCTCGGTCCTTTCCTCTTCGGCTATCATCTTGCCGAACTCAACACGCCTCAACAAGTCATCACTTGCAAGCGAAAGTCCCTGTTTGGACCAGAGCATGTCGCCTCTGCGCTACCTCAATGTATCTCTATGAACCCGTCGGAGATTGGACTGGTCAGCAGTATATTCACACTTGGAGGTTTGATCGGTGCTCTTGCTGGAGGACCGTCGAGCTCTAAATATGGGCGTCTGAGAGTTATGCAGTTTTCAACGGTATTCTTTACTCTCGGGCCAGTCCTAGAAGCTCTCGCACCCAACATTGCTACGATGGCTGCTGGGAGATTGATCTCGGGGCTGGGAGCAGGCGCTTCCCTCGTGGTGGTTCCTATCTACATTTCAGAGGTTTCTCCACCGGCAGAGAAGGGTTTGTTTGGCAGCTTGACCCAGGTCATGGCCAACTTTGGCATCTTGGTCACACAATTCCTTGGTTATCTCCTCAGCTATGGTCAAATGTGGCGAGTTGTGCTCGCTGCTGGTGGCATCATGGGGGTGGCACAAGCCGTTGCATTGCTCTTCGCGGCAGAGAGTCCAGTTTGGACCGCCAATCAAGGCCGAGCACGAAACGCGAGGGAAATTCTCACGAGAATCAGAGGGGATAAATTTGACATTGAAGAAGAAATTGCGAATTGGGGCCATGCACCAACGGACATTGCTGCGGATGAAGAAGAAACTCTGCTGCACAACGAACAACCGCGCGAAGATTTCGTCAAGAAAGAACACATGGGCATGCTTGAAGTCGTCGCGGACCCACAGAACCGCAAAGCAGTCATCGCCGTCGTTATGGTCATGATCGCCCAGCAGTTCACAGGAATAAACAGCATAATCATGTACGGCGTCAGTCTTTTAGCCGATCTTCTCCAATCCAACTCGGCACTACTCAATCTCGCCGTCTCAGCCATCAATATTGTTGTAACGGTAGTGGCCGCGCCCCTTGTCGACAAGATGGGCCGCAAGATGTGCCTGCTCATCTCCATTGCCGGCATGGGCATCAGTTCTCTTCTTTTGGCGATTGGCATCATTCATTCGATCTCTGTTTTATCGACTGTTGCCGTACTTTTCTTCGTCGGCAGCTTTGGATTTGGTCTGGGCCCGATCCCGTTCATACTGAGTTCTGAGCTTGTGGGCACGGAGGCTGTGGGCGCGACGCAGGGCTGGGCGTTGGGTGCAAACTGGATGTCGACGTTCCTTGTTGCACAATTCTTCCCGATTGTCAATGCTGCGCTGGGCAAAGGCAAGATCTATTTCATCTTCGCTGGTGTGGCGTTGTTTTTCTGGCTATTTGTGGCATGGTGGGTGCCAGAGACTTCAGGTACGTCGCAACTCATCTTCCCTTGGGGCCGGAATCGCCCTGTTCTCCCGTACGCAGGCTTTGCGGATCAGCTGCTACGCTAGCTTGTGAGGCATGAGTAAGGCGCGCACGTACGCGCGCAGTAACGGCATTGTAGACGATGCATTCGCTGACTCGGTTTGATTACAGGAAAGAAAGATGCGGATGAAGTGTGGGGAAGGAGTCGCAACGAGGAACAGGACTAAGCTTTGACATTGATATCAACCTTGAACAAGCTACGAGAGGGTCGAGTCACGAGGCGTGCCGGGATACCGTTTTTGAAGCTTATCAATTGGCGGACAGGAGGGTGTCGGAGATATGCTCGATTTCTTGTTGGGTGTTTGGGTAGCGATGGAGTCTACATAGCAGTCCAGTATGGGCCGGAGGTAGCAAGTCGATTGTGTATTCCATTCGATTCCATACACGGATAGGTGTTGGTTGAAGCCTGGAAAGATGTACCTGAACATCATAGCCAAGAATAGAAAGATATATTACGCCCGGAACGAGGCCCGGATAGCTTGAACGCCATTAAGGGTCCGTCGGGACCTCGGGACCTCAGGACCTCGGGACCTCAGGACCTCGGGACACTCAAGACGAGGGAGCGAGCCGTCGATTGGTCATCAAGCGAGGGGAACAGACGGGCATAAGGTTATTACACCCGAACACCAAGAGTTTCGTGCTTAGTACGCAAAACATGGGAATCGATACAAGTCAAGGAGACCCGTAGCATCCCACCACCACCACCACCACTACCACCACCACCACCACCACCATTCCTCCCTAGTCGTCGCCCTTCCGGATAGTTTGCGAGAGGTTCTACTCTGGACTGGACTGATTCATCACTCCACACCTGAAGAGTATTGCTGCCGCTCCCCGCCCGCACTCATATCCGAGAAATCACGGACAAGACACCAAGCATTTGGACAAGAGACGCTGTACTCACTCCAACAAATCTCATACCCAGATCGAGTTCCTGTACATACACTCCAACCACTACCCATGCTCTACAGCTTCGCCATGCCTCAACACGAGCACAACAGCCGCTGTCTGCCCGCCCACGCGTCTCCGGCATTTCCTCCTATACACTCACCACAAGCCCACCCACCTAACAACCGAACAATCTCCGACTTTCACCTCAGCTACAACAAACTCGACCACCACGATTCATCCCACCACGACCACCACGACTCATTCCATCACGACCACCACGACTCATCCCGTCACGACCACAAACACCACGACCCGCCCCCGAACCTGATAAGCCCCGCCTTCACACCACCTGCGACGCCCGGTACCGGAACACCCGCCATCGAAAGAGGTGCCAAATCTGTACTCGTGGATACCTCCCTCGACTCACCCTCGGCTGCTCCAAAGCTAGTACAGAAACTGCCAAAGGTATGGTGCGAAGTTCGGGCACGCATTCCCACCACAACTGGTCAAGAAATGTTTTTGCATCTGTATAAAAATAATGCAGACTCAAAAGAGCACCTGGCAATTGTATTCGGGCCACACATTCGTTCGCAATCCCTGGACGCAGTACGTCCGGGCGAAGATGAAAGGGACAGGATGATCCGCGGTGCCTACGTCGGACGATTACGTCCCGGCAGAACGAGCAGTCGGATTGAGCAGTTGAAATCCGAGGCCGCGGAAACGACAGCGTCGCCTCCCACGACACCTGACACGGAAATGAATGGCACAGAACACACCGATGAGGAGAGACTGCACGGAGAAGCGCAGAAAGCACCGCTAGTCAGGATTCATTCGGAATGTTACACGGGCGAGACCGTCTGGTCAGCGCGCTGCGACTGCGGTGAACAACTCGACGAGGCGGCTCGTCTCATGGCTCTCCCTTCCAATAAAGCAGGTGGTGTGATTATCTATCTTCGCCAAGAAGGCCGTGGAATCGGTCTGGGAGAGAAATTAAAAGCCTATAACTTGCAAGATCTCGGTCACGATACATATGAGGCAAACTTGCTGCTGAGACACCCTGCTGATGCGAGAAGTTATGGGCTTGCGACGGCGATGCTGGTAGATTTGGGCGTGGGCGGCGAGACGGGCATTCGGCTGTTGACAAATAACCCTGACAAGATCAGAGCAGTGGAGGGACCGGGACGGGAAGTTGTTGTCAAGGAGAGAGTTGCTATGGTGCCTCTTGCGTGGCAGACGGGCAATATCAAGGGCGTGCAGGGAGAGGAGGTGGAGAAGTATTTGAGTACGAAGGTGAGCTCTTTCTCTTCGATTCGTATCGTGTTCTATGCTAATCGTTGTTCGCAGATTGAGAAGTTTAAGCATTTGATTGGTTAGCGTGGAGTTGGAGGTTGTTCTGCTCTAGGGTTTCTGGATGATGGAGTATTAGGTGAAAGAAATGCAGTAACAGGCCCAGGGTCGATGAGGGGGAAATGATGGGCATTTAGCATCAGAGCATCTTCGCCAACGCATTTGACAGCTCAAATACATGTACATGGCAAAACGCAATCCTGTGAAACAGCCCTTCTACATCCTAGATTTGTCACATTGTACCTCGATGATGTCGTCTTTCTTGGCTTAGTAACACTGCTCAATTTGATATAGCTAAGCCCCTGTTTCTTTACCTTTTACTATGTAGGTAGTAGAAGACTCGAGGATCGCTGCAAGTGCGTCCTTGCCTTGCATGACCGACCAACCGTACAGGAAGATCATCAGGGGGATCTGAGACAGGGTTGGGAGTTTGGATGGATTCGATTGCAAAATGGAATGATGAGGAATTAAAGATGTGAACATCGCGTAATGTTCGTGATCTGAGGAGAGTTCGTTAACGTTATGTGGAGGAAATACGTGGTTCTTGATAATCAAAAGTTGGGCAGCAACCCTAGCAATTATACTCACAGGGAGGCGCGTATAATGGGGGTTTTCTCATGAATCAGACGCTACCTTTATAAGTGTTTTTGTAGTTTTTTGTTCTCCTAGATAGATTCTTGATGTTCTGTCGCACAGTTAATTCTAGCTAATCATAGCCCCTAGAATAGCTACAAAAAACACCTGGAGGTAGCGTCTAAGCTAGTATAGGCGTGCTGTTGGCGTTCGTCGACTTTTTCGACTTTTTAAAAAAGCCCTTTTGCGAGGTATTTTATTATTTTAATATCATCTTAATAACAATAATACTTAATAACATTCTACTACGGTACAGCCCTTGATTTAGTATTTATATATATGTATAGCTACGTAAATAAGAGCCTTTCTTAGAATATAAAACTTATTGACTTTTTAGAAACTCCCTTTTCTAAGCTTTTTTCTCTCTCTATCTTCCATTTCCTAACCCCCCTATTTAAAAAAGTTATACTAGATATTTAGATCTAATATTCTAGGGGCCCCTAAGACAGCTTTATATCTACGGGCAACGCTATTTACTTTTTTTTATATAGGGGGTAGAAGATACTTAGGTAGAGAGTAGAAAAAAAGAGTATTTTTTCTAACTTTTACCCCCCCCCCCCCCTTCTCAAAAAGCTAGGTAAGAGATATAAACTTAAAACTTAAGGATATAATAGAAAGTAATATGCTTTAATACCTCCTATTATTCTTACTATCCTCTTTAAAGAGTTATACGTTAAGGGTTGTAAATAGTAGAAAGATTACTAAAAGAAATAAGAGATAAAAGAGAGAAATACGTAAATAAGGAAAAAAAAAAATACGTTTTTCTTATTATTTCTTATATCTATCTTTTCCTCTTACCTTCTTTGCCTTTACTACCTTATTTTACCTTTATAACTTAAGAACTAAGGGTGAAGTAGTAAAGATAAGAAAAGAAGAAGAGAAGTTAATAATAACTCCCGTAAAGTCTCGCTATTTTAGCTTAGACTCTCTAGGAGTTTTTAGCTTTCTACGCCTCTAATTAGTTAAAATAAGTTCAAAGTAGGTAAAAGCTAAAGCCGCTGTAGCTATACACCCTAATAAAATAAGATAAAAGTCGAAAAGACGAGATGAAAGAAAGCGCGAAAACAAACACAGAGAGTCTGATTTATGAGATAAGATGGGAGCGTATACCCCAAGAGGATCTTCGTGTGCTAACGGACGGATACCGTTATGGATGATAACGTTGGTGGTGGAACTTGGACCAATCAAGACATTTCTAGCATCTCAAGATGACCTCTATACCTGGATTTTTTGATCATGGTATTGCTAGACATTCTGATATCTCTCTATTATGACTCATCATCCATGTCACCATTCAAACGCCACGACCTCAGCTTCAAGCGGTTGTCTGAGCCTCTCCACTCAGTGGTTTGGAGGCATCATATCCCACACCCGTCACAATCCCCAATCCTTTCGTCCTACCCTCCCTGAATAATATTCTCTCACCAACAGCAAGGAATTCAGGTCTCTGTACAAACCTAAAAGCCACTTTCGCCCTATCGCCAGTCCGAATGTAGGCGCGATCGATATCGATAATGGCACATGTTTGAGAGATGGGGCCGACGTGGAGCATCGCTTGATATCTTGTTTTGATGGTGGTGGCATGAGAAAGGATTAGCACTTCTGCAGTAAATCTGTTGCGCAAATTAATTAGTCAAAGCCTGGTCGTTCAACATGGAATTGTTTTGTACTTACTCTCTGTATACCCTGGGCATTGGCAATGGGGGCTCTGGCTTGTGTAAAACCACCATTCCTTTTCTTACGTCTCGCCTTCGGACACCTCGGAGAGCGAACGAAGCGCTTTGTCCTGCAGCAGAAGCGGGCACATTGATTCGTTTACGCTCGATCGAGCGTATTTTAGTAGTTGCAAAGTTGCCCAGCGAATCCGGTCCTACCAAAACCGTATCTCCCGAGTGGACTATACCAGACTTGACAATGCCTGATACAACGGTTCCGACAAATGGCACACTGAATGTATCGTTTACATGGAATTCAAACGGTGCATCGATGTTGTAGTTGCCGTGGTGTGGTAGAATGTTCATGAACGTCCTCACTAGGTCGAGAGACTCTCCCGTCACATTCGAGACTTGGAAGATAGGACATATCCGCCGCGAGATGAACTGAGTGGCCGTATTGACACAATCCTCTCGATTTCTGATGAAGATCGGAATTTTTCGAGCGCCCTGGGATTTCAGGATTTTTGACAATTGCGTAATGGTCTGCTCCAGGATTTGAGGTGGACAGATGTCGATTTTGGTAATTACCACCATCACAGGAACATTGAGCGCAAGCGCGATACCTAAGTGCTCTTTGGACATACCGATGAGACCGTTGTTCGCAGCAACCATTAGGAGGGCGTAATTAGGCTCAGAGCTGAGCAGACCAAATACAGTCGTGCGTAGATACCGTTCGTGACCAGCCAAGTCTGTGAAACTGATAACTTTGGCCTGAAAGTAGTCAGCATGTCATGCAATTCAGATAGTTCAGCTTGAGATCGATATCGACAGATCCAGCGATCGAGAGCGAAATATTGCCAGGAACAAATCGAGTGCAGTCTGGGGGAGACACCCGCAATAAGAAAGCAAGTAGGTTCTGCATCATGCTTACAGATCTCTGTCCAATTTCTTCCCACGACAGTTTCCTGCCTGGGACGTTCGAAGCCACGATGTCTCCCTTTGAGTCAAAGCCCAATATCTCCATGCCAACGGAACTGGTTCGTCCGCTCTCAATCTCATGCTTGTGCCTGAAGAGGTTGACTCGAGCCTTGCCTCTGCCATCGTCTAGGCCGCCTTTGACGAGGACTCCAAGGAGGGTAGATTTGCCCGCATCGACATTGCCCACCACGGCAATCCGCGTCTCAATCACGTCGTCGACATTTTTCGGTCGCCGTCTGACCATAAGCTTGCCTGAACACGAAATATCTTTCCCACCGTCTCTTGGCCCAATCTCAACCTCACTGCCCTCAATATTTCTCGTCATGAGGACCCTGCAATCGGCTTCTACCTCGTCGGTACAGGTATTCAGCCTTTGTAACGCAAAGTCCCACTCTTTCTTTCCAAATCCCATGGATTCGCCGTTGTCTTCGAGTCCAAGATCAAACATGTATTCGCCGTTACCCTCGTCCAATCTTCCCACGACGTACTCTCTGAATTGTTTGATACTATCCTCGCGGGTTTCTGGGCCATCGTCGAGGAGGACTTGTTTCAGGCGTATCGTATAGGTTTCCTCGGCGAGACCGAGCTGGTCGATTATGGCGAGTTCGTCATGTTCTTCGAGGACAGGTTGAGGTTGGACGCCGGCGGGCTTGCGCTTGGATTGCTGTTTTTGGACATAGTCGGCAAAGTCGCTGAGGGCCTGAGAAGCACAAAGTTAGATATGGGCCGGGCGTTCATGGTCGCTCAGTCGTAAGAATGTGGCGTACTGATTCGCCCTTGCGCCTATCCTGGAGCGACAGCTCCTGTAAACCCCGCGGCATTATGTGAGGAATGGTTATAAGTTATAATATTGGTAAAGGTCGTAGTTAAGGTCGTAGTTAAGGTCGTAGTTAAGGTCGTAGTTAAGGTCGTAGTTAAGGTCGTAGTAAAGGTCGTAGTTAAGGTCGTAGTAAAGGTCGTAGTATAGGCCAGATGTGTTTGTTCTTCTGATGGTGGGACCTGGTCATTTATATCTTGGTGAAGTTGAGAGAGAGAGAGAGAGAGAGAGAGATAGAGAGAGTCCTCATCTGGACAGCTGGAATTGCCTTTGGAGTGACTAACTAAAGTCAACGCCGGTGTCTTGATTGAGGGGCGGAGATATATAGTTCTATCACGTGGGACCGCGAGTCGCGAACTGAAGCGCGTCCAAGTTCGTTCCCTTCCATCCTTCACCAATCACCGGCAGTCACCATAAAACTGCACATCTCACCCAACACTTGCAATGTCCGAAGCAACTCCACGTATCACAGCTGCGTACCTCGAACAGTTCCAAGGCCAAGCTGTTCGAGTCGTGGGACGCGTAACTCAACTTCGCGGCGACCATGCCGTAATCGATGCCGGTGGTTCCATCACTGTCCATCTTACACGAGTAAGCTCGATTCCAAACCAGAACACACGAGGAATCCTGACCCGTCATCTACAGGACTCCCACCTCCGTGAAGGAAACGCCGTCGAAATAGTGGGAAAGGTGAAAAATGACCTCTCCATCCAAACATTGATGGCGACGGATTTCGGTGATAACTTTGGTAAGCTTCCAACTTTGTCTTCTACCATTGTTATATCTGAACCCTCTCACTTGATCTTCCATAGCCCGCTGTCTTGGTCGTCAATGTGGTTGCATACTTGGATATGTGGTGTTCGCCATTTCTGATGCGATCTGGAACTGGCTTTGATCAAGGGCTAACGCAACACCAGATCTTGCAGCTGCCGAAGCAGTCGTCGACGTTACGCATAGATATAAGGAGATTTTCTATGGCGACGATTAGATGAGCAACATTCAAAGTTTGATCTGCTATGCCATCACGAGCTGGAGGGACGAGAACAAGGCAGCATGGGAGAGTACCAGAGATGCTCAGGGACTCTTGATTGATATAGACAGCCAAAGATGGAAGATCGGGCAGTCGAATGGTGTAACATGAATGCTACGCTTACGCTTTCAATGAACTGAAATTCAGAACACCGTGCTTTGACTCGTATATCACTAGATCAATCGAATCTCGCCCTCTTATCGTCCCCCCGTTCTCCGTCAGGAGGCGGTCTTTTCCTTTCTCCCAAGGAACTGGCATTGGCACCACTTGGTGCCGCCCTATCTCCACCGTCATAATCACTGCGAAACCTTTCGTCCCGGCTCCAATCATTGTCGCTGTTTCTCGGTTTCCTGTTGTCCAAGAACTCTCCCCATCGACCCGTGTCTTCACTTTTCATATCCTTGTACTTCGTATGCCCTTTCTTGCCCAGCTTCGTCATATCTCGAATCTGCATATATGCCGGCAACGCATCACGCATCGACACATCGTCTTCGTATCTTCCGCCCATGATATCTCTATTCGCAAGACCGCCTACCTCGAGATCTTCGGTGTAGAAAGCACCTTTGTGGTAGTATTTTTGCATAAAACCCATCTGCCCCTTCCCTTCTTTGGCTGCTTTTTGCTTTTCGATATGGATTTTGTCTTCAGCTTCCCTCGCTTCTTTGCTGAGGTTCCGTCTTCTTTCGATCTCTTCGAATTCCTTCTCTTTCTCGATCAAAGCGTCACGATCTCTTTTTACTCTCGTAAGTTCCCGCAATTTCCACGCTGCGTATTCAGCCTCCGGATCTAGACCGTCGGTATCATCCACCTCGTCAACTATGTTATCCTCGTCGTCCCAGAACTTTTTCCCCATGGCCAACTCATTCGCTCGATTCTCCATTTCTGCGCGCACAAGCTCATCTGCCCTCTCTTTCTTCCTTCGTTCCTCCTCTTTCCAACGATCTTCCTCCGACTGATCTGGGCCACCTTTCCGCGCTCCTTTTTTGAGGAAAACAGGTCGAATCATCTTGGGCTTCTCGTCTTCGCTCGATTCCTCGTCTTCAGAGTCAGATTCCTCGTCTTCAGAGCCAGATTCCTCGGATCCCGAATTGTCGGATCCGTTTTCGCTGCCATCTTCGGCACCACTCTCCTCTTCGGTCTCGAACTCGTCTTCGTTTATTATTGGTTTCGGCGCGGCTTGCGCGCGTTGCTGTGCATTGAGATCGACGTTCTTGAGATTTGAGGATATGTGAGTGGCAGCGGTGGGTTTCCTTTGTTTTGGGAAGGAGGAAGCCGAGGGTTGTGGGCGTTTTGGGGGCGCTGATTCTGTTGGCTGCTCTTCTTCTGAGTCTGAGTCTGAACCTGAGGAGACTTCTGCGACCGCCTTTCCAGGGCGATGGCGGGGCGCTTTCAAGAGATTGGCGGTCATGCGTTTTGGTGCCATTTTGGGGAGGTCTGGTGCAAGTTGCAAAGTAGATGGTGAGCTCTCACTTGAAGTTCGAGGGCGAGGCAGATGATGTGCACGTGATCGAAAACGATGATACTTACTAAGTACCTTACTGCTCATTTCAACTTCCCTTGCTTACATCCATTATCGCGCAAGGCTACCTTGCGAAATCAATACCGCGCGAGTTCTTCCGGTTTGTACAACTATCGGATTTGCTCATCACTCCCAGCCTACCTCCTAGGAATGACTGAGTCGAGTGGCAAACATACTACTTGTAAAGACCGGTCGGTAACCACTTTTGGTACCACGCAACCGCTATTAAATCGATAAAAGCCCTACGTTTTCTCCCATCAAGCAAAACTACCATGAGAAAGGACCTCATTCTAGCGGACGAAGACGGACCGCTGGTCGATACTACGGCCGCGCTGGCGAAGAAGTCGAAACGACTGGACAGAAAGCTCAAGAAGCTGGAAAAGAAAAGGGCAAACTATGTCCAACCGACGTCTTTCCTTGATTTTCCTTACGAACTGATAATGAACGTCTTCACCCAGCTGCGACCGTCGGATCTCTTCAACTTGCGCCGCACCAGCAAGGCTTTGAACGATTTCATTATCGGCGAGGAAACCGTCATCTCCAAGAATATCATCGACAGGCGATATCGAGCTCTCTCCAAATGCTTCCCAATCCCGAGGCCTATTGAAGATGTCGATCCAGAGATGCACCATGTGTTACTTAGACGTCAGAACTCGCTCAATATTCACTGGAGGCCGTACCAACATATTAAGCCCTTCAATCCGCTTATTACCTGCACTTGCATCACCTGTGTCCTCCGTTGGAACAATCTCAACATCATCGTCGATTTCGCTCATTTTCAGTCGAATCTTGACCAAGGTCAGCCGATTCCGATGATACAGCGAGGCCGCAATCCTGAATGGAATCAAGAACTCATCCAGAGAAACGCTGAAGCTGTCGAGAAAGCCCTTCACAGTCAACTTTGGTACGCTCGAATTCTCGAGGCCCACCTCAAATCGACGGTAGGTTCAATTGCCCGTCACGCAGCAAACAAAGGCAACAAAAGGCGTCGGTTTCGAATGACTTCTGAAGACGCGGCGTCGGGGACGGATTTGTTTCTCGAAAACTCAGGCCCGCCGACCATCGATTCACCATTTCACCGGGATAATTACCACATGCTCGAGGCGTTCTTGCCGAACCGCGGATGGTTTGCCAAGGATAATTGCTGGAAATATTTGCCAGAATCGCACCATCTACGGGATCTCGAATGGGTTAGACAGGAATGGAAGAGGCGGGAGAAAGAGAAGGCTGCGACAGTGCTCGAGCAATCGGAGGTCGATCTCATCCGTAGATGGCTTCAGATCCAACATGTCGATGATTATCAGCCGTTCATGAAAGCTTTCCTTTGAGTAGAGCTAGTGATTAAAAATAGTCAAGATTTGCAGGCTGTGAAGATGTTGAGGCGAGGGATGGAAGGAGTGCATGATTTGATTGTCACGGTTAAGAGGGAGTGATTTATAAATACATTGAATCTTCAAAACTATGGCTACTCATCCCCACGGAATCCTTTCTGTGGGCGGCTGGTTCCCCATTGCCCTTGCAGATGCGGCTTTTGAAGATTCGACCTGTGAAGATTCGGCCTTTGGAGGTTCGGCCCATCAAGAGGGCTCCCCTATGAAGTGAGCGTACGCATTCATGACGTCGTCATAGATAGCCTTGGCTACCTTGTGTATCTCATGCTCTTCGTCTTTGGCGATTTCTAATCTACTTCCTATTTAGGATAATTATATAGATTCTTACCCTACCTCTCTCTCTCTCTCTCTTCTCAGTAGCCAGTACAGAAAGCTCCTTTACAAATTCCCAAAACCATCGCCGTGCTTGATGCTTGGTGGAATTCCACTGCATAGGCGTTCATGCAGAGTCGAGGAGAGAAGAGCTTGAAGCTGATGCCTACGGTCAGTAGACGCTTTCTTCCCTTTACAGCTCGAGTCACATGCATACAATACCTCACTTTTCCATCCTGCAGCACCTTCCACTCCAACACTCACTAACTTGAACTTCAAGCTCTCCACCTATTGCGTCTCCCACCGACCAGGCAAACCCACTTCTTGTCGCCTTTGATCACTTATACTTCGACTTCAACATCACCATCCACTGTCAAATGAAATACAACAATGGACCGCTACCCCCACTCGCCACGCGACGACATCTTCACCCTCGCCCGCCGAATTACTCCAGCCCGCGACCGCGAATACATCCGTGAGCTGGAAGAAGGAATGATAACAGCTGGACGAGTAATGGATAGCTACAAAGATGAAACAAGGCGATTGAGGATAGAGGTTGATGGTTTGAGAGAGAAGATATATGGAAGAATTGCCTCAACAAATGGTGGGAAGATTGATGAGAGACGAAGCCACGAGGCAGATGCAAGAGGAAGAAAATTGGTCATGGAGACGGAGGATGGCGAAGGTAGGATTAGGGATTGGGAGAACGAGCAGAGGAGGACGAGGTCGAGATCGAATATTGGTGTAAAGAGAGATGCGGCAGAGGGTTCGTCGCCACGGTACGAGGTTCATGAGAGTGTTCGAGCGACTCGTGATTTGGAGGGTCCAGCGACTGGGTTCGAGGCACCAATGGGACAGTACACTGGCCATCGAGACTACAAATGGACGCGGGATCATGCAGAGAACGCGATCGATGTCTGGGATCACACCTATCCGCGAGAGCCGAAACCTGAGCCAGCACCTGAGCATCGGACCAAAGTAATCCCGAATGATGAGAACATCAGGCGACAAACATATCAGGAAAGACCTCCAGCCAAGAGATGGGAGTTGCCCATGGAAAACCAAAGAGATGAAAAAAGTGGCCGGCGAAACCGCCGATACGACCAAGGCCCAGACAACATCGGCATTGGACCAAAGATTCGTGAGCACATTGATGATCAAGGACCGCTATCAAAACAACACAGTGAACATCAACCTAGATCAATCTCCTCTGACAAATCAATAGTCTGGCAAGGTACCTTTTCGCCATTTTCATCTCAAAGTACAGAGCACCCTCCATTTGCATCCTCAGTTTGGGAGCGAAGAGAGACACTAGACGGTCTCTACTGCTACTACCTAAACACAAAAGATGGAAGAATGTCAGACCCGCAACCGCTCCCAAGAGAGGAGTCTGAAGGCGAGGAGTCTGACTTGAGTAAGCTGAGGGCCCCCCGGCAATCACCACCAGTCTCTCGAACAGGTGCGCTGAATACATCCTGGGAGCAGGATAATTCGCTAGTTGTGACTATGGAGAAACCATACCGAAACAAAGATATTCATAAATTGGGGCATAGCGCGAAAGAACCAGTACAAGTTTTGGGATCAACATCGACGAATGATTCCAAGCCCTCTCGATCAAGCGCAGATAATCTTCCACCTTCTCCACGCTCTTATTATAGAAATCCCACTGCCGCACACCACGATTTACGCAGGAGTGTTTTCAGAAGGCCTTCAATGAGTTCACAGGCGATACTTCCAAGAGCACCGATAGGTGTATATGTCAATCGCGAATACGCCCAGAAATCGACGCCGAAGAAAGATATGGGTTCGCGCAAGCTAGTTACCAAATCTTCCGCTCCTCCAGCGCTACAATCTACCTCGAACACGACCTCAAAGATTTCAGAAGTCTTCCCTCCAAGCCCACGATCTCACTACGGATACACCACCACCACCACGACGGTTCCAAAAGCGATGGATCAAGGCCGAGCACGGGACAAGTCAAATGAGCTGCCATCGCCGCTTTTAGAAACCAAACTATCAACTTTCGCAGAAGCTTATGGAGAATCACGCGGCAACTACAACGTGCCCTTCGTAAATACAGTAACAGACATCGATGAGAGGGAGAGACGAAATCGGGATGTTCTCAGAGTCACCGATGCAAAGTTCGTGACTTCTCCTAGTGTTGGAAAGGAGGAACTTGTTGTGCCCATCCGACCACGAGCCAACACACGAGGATCAGGACTTGACGTTGAGACTGAAGTGGGAAGAAACGAGGAAGGGAGTATGGATAGGGAGTACAAAAATGGAGGAAAGGTGAGGCGGACTGGTAGTGCATGATGAAACCGCAGAGTCAGCAATGAGCATGGCAATGTGTTCCGAGAATTTTAACCATGAAGAATCACAGGGAGGAAAAGTACGGGGCATCGAACACATTTGTTCAGGTCCTCAAACTGTACCTCTAAGTAGGTTAGGTCATGCCCGATTTACGAAGCTCACTGGGTACCTTACGCGGGCATGCTCTATTATTTTACGCTGTAGCGAAAGGAAGCACATCATGAGAGAAAGACAACAATCCCGTGTCTGTGTAGGAGAGCAGTGGGTGAAGAAGACTGAGGCAGTGCGAGCTATCTTCGGATAATTGAATGGGCGACAAAAGTAGCAGTCACACAACTCTCCAAGCAAGCATGATACGCTTCTCTCTAGAAATGGCCAATGGAGACGTGAAGGTTGCAATTTCTCGCGCACGAAAGGTTATGGTTCAAAATGTATTCAAACGTCTATTGAGCACAGGCGAGACTTGAAAATTCCCGGGAGATCAAACTCTCTTGGGAGCAATCGCAGTTCCTAGAACAGTATTAGCTCGAGCCCCATAGGAAATTGCGAAGTGACCAGCGAGAAAACAGCAACTTACCCGGCTTGACAGCAACAAGCACGATACTGATGGCCATCACCTCACCCGGTCCCGTCTTGTTGGTCTCCTTGTGCTTAACCTCGTTCGGTGTAGCCTTGCTGTAATCGTAGTAGCCAGTCGTAGTCCATGCTTGTCCCTTTTCTACTGTCTTGACAGTAGTAATGTCCTTTGTGCCGCAACCATTCATAGTCGAGATGTGATCTTTGGCGACCTTGTCACCAGTATCCATGAGCATGCCACCCATCTTGGCAACGTATTCAGGCTTATCGGCGTAGACAGCTTTGGAGTTGCACATAAGCTTGGAAGGACCAGCGGAGATTTCAATGTTGGTTCCACCATCGTGGAGATGACTAGACGATGGTTAGCTGCGAGAACCTCACCCGGATCACGACGGCTTACCCAATAGAATCAACAATGCGGCCGCTAATATTTGGTGACCATGGTCTAGGCGAGGTGATGCTAAACTTTGTTTGGTCGTGAGGAGACTCGACCTCGGATGAGCCGCAAGAGTTGGCGTCCAAGAATACAGTCTTCACGTCGTCCCAATCAGCTGGAAGAGGGCCATCAATGTAGTCGTAGGTCATGGTAATGTAAACGGTAGCATCAGCATCGTTCATGTTCATCAGCTCGACCAGATAGAAAAATTTGTCGGTTGGGTTCAAGTGGTAAGCGCTCTTTTTCTCCGACGCCGGGTTGTAGTAGTTGAAAGGAGTCCGTTCGTTACCCGTGACGAAGAAGCGTTCAGTGTTCCATGCATCGGTTGCCGCTGGCTTCCTTCTCTCAGCAGTGGCGTATGCAGTCATGGATGGACCCAGACCCTCCATTGGAATGCAACCTTTGCAGGAACCCTTCGTAGTGGGATTGTAGTACCCCTGGACTCCAGTTGGGTCCCAGCGACCCGGACCTGTGTTGAATTGAACCATGTGATGTAACCAGAGGCCAGAGTCGATATTTGCGTTGGTCCCGTTTTCATACTCCAGCCCACCTTCTTGTTTCAGAATGTTGCAGTTTGAACACGGCTTCACAATGTCTACGTCGTAGTAGGATTCGAGCATACCCCAGAGTTTAGATACCGAGTTCTGCTTTTTCATGCCGGGAGCTCTGTATGCACCTGTTCGAATCTTGATCTGCTTGGCACCAGGAAGTATGGTGGATGCTTTGACAGCAGGAGCTGGCTGCTTGGGACCAGCGATGCGTCCGGAGCCTAAGGGGTCTGCGAAATGTGGTGAGCCATTTCCTTGTATGGCCGATTTTAGTATACGTACTGCCCTGAGAACCCATTATAGCCGAGTCCTTGTTACCACTGATACACATCACAGTGGCCAACGCGCCAAATTGTCTTTTATCGACAGCAGGATTGGCTAGCACTGCCTCTGCAAGAAGCAGCGCGGCGATTCCGGTAACCTTCATCTTGTCGTGTCTGAGAAATGAGCGAATGGATGAGGAAAGCGACTAATGTGCCTGGCAACATTCCACACAGCGAAAGAATGATCGTAAGCTGAATGTTGAAGAAAGCGGCCGCCTCGAGAGGTGCAGGGGCATTTTCAATATTAGTAGAGCGTGAAGAAGACATAAGCTTGGGCTGCCAAGTGGCGGGATCGTCTGGAGGTTAATCATCTTGGCCATATCTAGCCGTATGTAGTTGATGGTAAGCATAGGCTTTCGGACGTAGGTTAGAGCCAACGAATTGATGGTGCCTCTGCCTACCAACATAGCGCAAGCTAATCACAAAGTCACGTAAATTGGTGCACAGGGTGGCTACAGTTCGGGTTGTTTTATTGGAGACGGAATTGAAGTTCAGCCACCGACTAAAGTGACTTGGACTGTCGGGGTAAATGTTTGGCAGGCAAGGCCGCAAGATGTTGTGTCGAGGTTAAGTTGTGGCCAACACATGGTTGGAGATAGATTGGCCCCGAGTCGATCTGAAGGTACCTCGTCAGTATCATGTGGGCAATATCGCACGAAAGATCCGCTTATGGACGAATGGCTTGGGATGGTGCAGTCTGATGTTAGATTGTGTGAGGACTGAAGAGTTTTGCTGCCATTATTCCTCCATGCTTGAAGAACAAGACAAGTCGACTTGGTGCAATTTAAGAGATGAAAAAGACCACACTCATTGGTAAGATAGATTATTCGGCGGAGAGTGGTGGACGAAGTGCTGATGGTACCAGTAGCATCATATCGTGCGGCTCGACCGGAGAATCCACTGTACCCATCCGTGCCATTGTAAGATATCTTAGTATCATATCATGGCTGGAAAGGTGAGGTTATTCATTGCGCTCCATGTATATCTACCCAGATTCTGGAAGCGAATGTGACTGGGATTCTAAGAGCGAGGATGGATGACCATTTCGACGATGGTGGTGGTGGTGGTGGTGGTGGTGATGGGGGAAGTTGGTCGTCGTTGGAGGGATTGTGTGCGACTTGCGACAAATGATTAGTGGGTAGGTCCCCTGAACGAGTTAGGTAGCGACCCACCACAATGACTTCAGTAATTCTGTGTCTTGTGCCCCCCCGCCTCTAGGAATCACTAATAATTCATCCTATCACTATACACTAACACTACATCTCCTAATCCACCTCTCTCCAAACCAGTTGTCTGTTTGAATGGAAGATAGCCATCTATCCGTAGTCATTATGGGGAGAAGATTTCGCGCCTCAATTGATGGGAGCAAATAAAAACTGTGATGAGTATCTGCATATCAAAGTGATCTTGCCGAATGTCTTCCAGGAAGAACGTTCTCGTAGACCATATCTAGCACATGACAGGGTACGACAATCAACCTGGTCAGGCTGATGTTGTGGATGCTAACGCTGTCAGATTTCTCTTAGAGGGGACTGTTCAAATCCGGGTCCAACCCTCACTGATGGAATTATTCACTTGTCCCAAAGGAAGTGAAAAAAAACCTCCATAACACCTCTGCTTTCTTACAAAGACGCTCACACCGAAGTTGTAGTCTGATACAATCCCCTCAATCCTTCACAGACTCTGCCTCCCCAGAACCTTCCCAGGCAAAAGCGCGGTCCAAATAACACAGCCCAGTGTCACACCTCCAGCCAAATAAAGCACAGCATTAACCTCTCCCTTCCCGTCGGCCCCACTTCTGGCATAGAGGTGCTGCGCAATCAACGGGCTCACAATCCCAAAAAGCCTGCCCCAAAAGCTAGCAACACCACACGCTGTGCCTCGAATGGGCGCCGGATACGCCTCAGGCGTCCATCCGTACAACACGGAGTTGAACATTGATTGGAAGAAATATTCCATTGCGTTCAGACCGATATTTGAGGCGCGAGAATTGACGGCGGAGAAGATGAAGATGGAAGCGCCCATTAGACCGGAGGAGAGCATCATTGTGTACTTGCGGCCAATGTGGGGGAGATGATAGCAGAGTCCGCCGATAAGGACGCCGACGATGCCGGGAAGGTAAATATAGACGTATGAGCGGTATGTTTCTTTCAAGCTGACGTCGAGAACGCCATTCTTTTGGGCTACGATTGTCGGGAGGTAGGTACCTGGTGTGTCTTGTTAACCGGGGGTCAGGTGGGCAATAAAGAGGTTTTGGGCATACCAGCTACTGTAAAGCCCCAGAAATCGCAGATGTAGGTTAACCATATGAGCATCGTGAGTCGAGACATTTGGAAATCCGAGAATAGCATTTTGTATCGTCCAAGTTCGCGCATGAGTTTCTCTTTCATTGTTCGTGTTTGGAGTTTGGAGCCCTCTGCAATATCGCTCGACGTTTCAACATGCTCCCGGGTCAACTGCTCGAACATTTGCAGCGTGATACCGCACTGCACTTTGTTTGTTCCAGCGATGTTCTGCAATACTTCTACTGCTTCGTCGTCTCGCCCGCGGTAGACCAGAAACTTGGGCGACTCCTGGAAGCGAAAAATGACGAAGCGCACGAAGAACACGGTCAATGTGATGGCACCGAGCGTGTACAGAAGATACCGATAACCCATATTTTGCGACTTCGAACAGCACGCAACTCCACTGGCCACGTTTCGACAAGATGGTAGCGGGTCGGCGGTGGAAAAGTCTGGTTTGCAGCTCCATTTTGGGATGAAACCGTAGGCGATGACAGAGCACAATACAACACCGATAGGCTGGAAAATAGAAAGAAGGGCCAGCAAAAACCGTCTGTTTTGTGGAATGAACTCCAGACAAATGGTAGTGTCAATTGGGATGTTTCCACCCACGCCAAAGCCGACGAATGCGGTGAGGACCAAGAAAGGGGTGTATGAATTGGGTATGCCTAGGCACAGGCCAAATATTGACGAAATGAGGCATGTCAGGTTGAAAGCCCATTGTCGGCCTGGAGGGTTGTCAGTGGAAAATTGGTTAAGCATGGAAACAGATGCTACCAATGATGTCGACAAGGAATCCCCACACAAAGGCGCCAGCAGTCAAGCCAGATGAGAAGGCTACGGAGATATTGCCGGATTGACCGTCTGTGCATGTTTAGTACACAGCATACTCATAAGCAACGATGTCCATCCTACTACTGAAACCGAACTCTTGTTGTATAGGACTGAGCACGAGACCAAATGCTTGAGCCCACAACAAATCAAGCAAATAGCCGAATCCGCACAGAAACCAGATGTACCACTGATATCGTGCCATGCCATGCGCATCGATCTCCCTATTGATCAAGATGCATTTTTTCTCGTACAGCGACGTGTTATTATCGAAGCCCAAGTAATCTGTCAGTGATTCTGGGGCATGTCCATCGCCATGAGGACCTCTGGACTCTTCGAGTGGCTTCATTGTTGGCGAATTGGTGGAAAGTCTGGAGTAGGAGTGCATGGGAGCAGCTTTAAGTTGATCAACGGTTCATGAAGAAATATACGGCGGGGGTACAGACTCTTTACTTGGAAGCGTGATTAGAGGCGGCTAGCGACAAGCTTGAGGAGTACCAGATTGCAGGTGTTGTTGGTGTTGTTGGTGTTGTACAGCTAGCGACGAAGCTAAGCGATGATTGGGCAAGTCAATGACGTTGTCAGAGCCTTTGCGGGGTCCTACGGTCCTACCTCCGTGTATTGGACTTTGTTATGATTTCCTTATACCATACCATGTCATTATATACTATACCATACCATGTCATTATATACTATACCATACCATGTCATTATATACTATACCATACCGTGTCATTATATACTATACCACACCACACCACACCACACCACACCACACCACACCACACCACACCATGCCACACCATATTCTACCATACCATTGTACCCCAAATCATCTTGGGAATACATACCACGCAGGTCTCTCGACTGCTATTGACTAGACATCTATCAGCTATACGCCGATTGTTCCTCAACGACGCCTCCTAACAAACGAAATCAACGTCCCGCGTTGTTGCACGAACACCACTACCAGAGTAGATAGCGCACACCAATTTATACCAGTGCCGTGCCCTAGAGTTCAATATGATGAGCGAGAACGAGCCCTCCACGATCAAGCCCCCCCACAATTACAGTCGAGACCCCCCATTCTTCTGATTAATCTGCCCAAGTGCTCTGCAACTCATTGGCTCCCGTCTGTAGACATCTGCTATTTGCCTCTCGAAAATTACCCTTCCTGCCCGTAACTATGGCGCCGGGTCCGAGTACGAAGAGATTTAGACATGTTAACCTTGACTGATATAGGGAGAGCTGAGCCGCGACGAAGGATAATGTCAAGTCGTGTCTTGCTCCCACTGTCCTTACCACCAGGAATCTCAAACTCTCAACATGCGTTCTTCATCAGCATTTGCTGCCGTTTTGGCCTCCTTGCCAACCGCTCTAGCTGCTGCCGCCTGCCCTACTCTCGAACTCATCTATGGTGAGTCAGCTCCAGTCTTACGGTCCATCCTGCATGACTAATGCAACGTTAGCCAGAGCAACCACAGAACCAAAAGGTCTCGGCGCCGCAGGGGGACTACTCGCCAAGGATCTGGCCAAAGACCTCCCAGGCGCAAGTGTCTACGCCGTGAACTATCCAGCGAGCATGGGAAGTCTCAACACTTGTGAAGGACCCATGGACTTGATCAAGCAAGTTAAAACGCGTGTCGATTCCTGTCCGGGTATCAAACTTGCTCTCGGCGGCCATTCGCAGGGTGGAGCAGTTGTCACCGCCACCGTCTCCAAGATTCCGGCCAAATATCTCAAGAGCATTGTTGCCGTCACGTTGTTCGGAGCACCACCATGTTCGGACTTGACAAAGTCTACTGTCCCGGGTGTGGCAGAGGTGGGCGCTCGTTGCAAGTCTTTCTGTAACTACAAAGACCAGGTAAGCTACTTCTTTAACCGATTCACGATCCACGATTCACCAGCGGCAGATTTGCGACTCTACTGGAGCGATGGGAAATGGTGGTCCTCGAGCAGCTTGTACCCTTCCAAAATCATTCAGTCCAAGGAGGAGAGAACTCGAGGTGAAGGATTTCGGAATGGGATATCCTGCCTATATTGAGCCAAGGCCGTTGAGTGAGCAAGAGTCGCTTCGGGTTAATCGGATCAATAAGCAGGCCGGCGCTGCGACCTGCGGCGAAGATGAACGCGGTCACAAAGCGGGCTCCACAACAGGTTTGGCCGCTCACATGGCTTATAAGTCGGACGGTTATTATGTGGCAGCTGCTTCTTGCTATATTGCGAAGATGTACAAGGCTGCCGGCGGTGCTGCTCCTCCTCATCCTGCTGCTGCTGCCGGTTCTTCTGCTACCGAAACCGACTAGTAGATTTTTGACCCTAGAATTACCTTTTGTTCTACTGTTGCGACGTTCCAATAATTAGTTTTGCACCACCAAGCCCTCATACCTAGGACGTCAACCTTTTACGAAGATCGAAGACTCTAGGCGTGTTGGTAGACGTCTTAGGGTTTGAAACCAATTGACAACCGTAATCCTTTTCCCATGTTTCACTTGTTTGTCATCCCTCACTACGAACGGCTCCTCAAATTTTGTAGTCGGACATGTGGGAATAGGCAGCATGAACCCGTACAAACTGACGGCGCTTGACAAGAGCAAAGAGAGGTGTATGCAAGCTTTCTTCTTGATTCCTTCCCCGCAAGCATCGAAAGAAAAATTCTCCGGCATAATGTTAGACGCCTCACTGTTTCAAAGCCATCAAACACATTTCGTCATTTGTTTACCGTTTCTCTGTAGTCATGTAAAGCCGTATATCAGTGCGAGACTTTCTATAAGTTATCGAGATCCAGTAAACAGAAGCAAACATTGTTCGCTATGGTCGCGCAACGAAAGTCGCAGATTAATCCAAATTCTCCTTCCCCGTTGCAATCAAGATCCTTTGATCGTCTGAGGGAAGAGGACTAAGTACAAGTCGGATGCCGCCCTGCAGAGAATTTTGTCATCTCACCACCAAACTATTCCCAGCAGGACAGCAAAATTCTCATAACTTATATTTTCGAAATGGAAATAAGACGACAATACCTTCCTCTCATTCCGGCTATATTCTCCTTCATAGCCTGGATCTTGACCTTTGTTCTTCTCTTCGCCGGGAAGGGACCAGGAGTTTTGGATGAGTACCCCATTCTGACGGTACTTTCATCATTCCCATGACTTTCAACCCGTCTTGCTAATTCCACATTAGCTTAATACTTCCCGCATCGGCGACAATCTCATTGCGAATCTTCAATCCTCAACAAAACCACAAGATCCTCTTGCCTCCCTTATCAACAACTTGACACAGCCACTCACTAGCACTGCTCAACCGGCAATCAACAATGCCACCGATTCTTTGACTTCGAAACTCGGCATCCAGGATTTCTACGCCTTTTACGTTCTGGATTATTGCGAGGGAAAATACGTCCCCAGCCCGACTGCACCCAACGCGAAGATGAAAATCACCAAATGTTCCAGCCGCAAAGAGTTTTACCACTTCGATCCGGAGAAAGCGTTGCAGAAGAGTTTGGACGAGAGTGGGTTGCCGGTTTCGCTTGATCAGCTAGATTTGGGCGAGGAGATCAAAGAGGGTTTCAACCTCATCAAGTTTGCCTTCACAGCAATCCTGGTCCTCTTTGTTCTCACCATTCTGTCGACATTCGGGACGTTGGTTGTGAGCGGGATTTGGTGCACGAACTGGGGCGACGATAGACGCTCTATCATTATTGCCGAGACCGTCTTATCAAGTCTGGCTTTTGGTTTGCTTTTCCTTGCCAGTTTGGTTGGGTCGATCATGTCCATCAAGGGAAGTTCTGTTCTCAATAGTCTTGGCAAATCTATCAGTCTGTCGGCGGACAAGGGCAGTCGTGTTCTTGGCGTTGCGTGGACTGCAACGGTGTTTATGCTGTTTGTTGTTTTGATGGCTAGTGGCGCGTGGTTGGAGAAGAGGAGGAGAAGCAAAAAGATCTTCGAAATATATCCTTATCGTGGTGATAAGGGGAATGATACCTTCTGGACAGGGAGCGCTTATGGGGACAGAGTCGGCATTGTTGGGAATGATGTTCTGGCTATGGAATTTAGGGATGATCAACGCTGGAGGAAGAACGAGAGGCAAAGGCAGTAAATGTACTTGCAGGACAGTATGGGAAAATCTCTCTTCAACATGTCAATCATTTGAGTCCTAACGACTTATTAGGCTTCAGTCATGACATGGTTCCTCTGCCCACTTTGATCAAGCTCAATCCAATTCCAGCCCTGGCCTTTGTGGTGTCCCGGTTGAATGGAGGATCATGCACCAGAACGTCAGCATTCCATCGACTTGAACCATATTTGGAGTGGAGTAAGGCAAGCGCTTCCACCCTCATGGATCTGGAAGGGAACTGTGACGTGAAGGGATTCCCCTGTCCTTCACAATGCTGTGAAGGGATTTGGCTGCTGAGACATGGCCCTATTGGAGCCTTTACGGACATGTCCGGAGGAATGCCCAAGATGCTTGACGTCTTTTGGTCACATTGTGTTGCCGTTGAATGGAAGAATTGAAGAGTTCATGGCCCGTAACGTTGGTTAAACGTGGTTCGATGTGCTTGAGGTGGTTATCGAAGCCCTGGACGGGCGGGGGGGTTTAAATTACGCGTAGAACTAGATCTAAAACTAGATACTCTTGGCGACTTTCTCAACACCGCCCATTTGTCGCCCTCAACATCACTCTAATCTATATTGGCGACTGCACCGTCTTGGCCCATCCCATCCTCGGCGTCTCCATGTCCCAGACCGTATAATAATACTTCATCAAGCTTCCTCCAATAACCCAAAAAGGAACTCCAGGAGATGCAGCGTTGAATAGTGTCTGGCAAATGCCTTCCATGCCAGCATATTCCCCCCTCTTTGGCGTCCCCTCCCAAGGACCAACGCTCAATTCCTGGCTTGGAATCGTGAAGAGTCCATCTCCTAGTCCGAAGGTAATGGATGCATTAATTCCAGGGAGATCAGCACAGGGGATACCATAGGCGCCCTGGAGATCAATTAATTTGATTTTCGGAGAGATGAGTGCGTGGATTTTGTCGATGTCATTGCGTGGTGCGATCATGTTTGAGGTACCACTGTCGGCTATAGCATCTTGACCTGGGATAACTGTCATTTGACCATTGACGGCGATGCTGTTGAAGCGGATACTCCAGGCGTTGTCGGAGGTCTTCACCGGAATGTAGGTGATCTCTCCCGTTGCGCGAGCCTTGTTAATACCACCGAGGGACAGTTCTGCGTTTCCAACTTTCTTTGGGGAGAGGTAGAGACCGAATATCTTCTTTGGAATCTTTTGCTGAGCGACGAGAGCTTCCATGAAGCTGTTCCCTGATAGAAAACCTCCATTTGGGGCCAGACCAAAGATCCCGTTAATTCCGCTATCTTTTCCGAACAGATCTGGAGATTGGCTGGTGATGGGTCCAATGGCTTGCTTTGGTACTGATAGGCCCGCGAGGCTAACTGTATCTTGAGCGATGATGCCATTGCAATGTGGCATTGCTGCAGAGCCAACACCCACACCTATACCAGTCCCGAACATAAGGGGTCTTGGCCAGGCCTGTCCACTCGCGACATAAGTGGTGGACTTATTGGTGTAGAATTTGTCTGGTGACGTACAACCTAATGCAGCAGTACATTGATCAGATTGAAAGATTATATCTGGGCTGCCAGTATCGAAGACAACGGATCTGCCGCAGGAGATTAGAACTCATGTATCATGATCTCGCGTTTTGACGAACGAATTGAAAACACTCGTCACTTCAGAACTGGACGTCTTTAACTCACAGATTCTGTGGTGGCGTGCCGACTTGCATAGTTCCGTACCACTGGACGCAAATTAGACTAACAATTGTTTCCTCATTGACGTCGCTAACTGACCTGAAGATCCGTGCCTAAGAAGTAGTCGGACAATGGCAGATTATCCCGCCTCTGAAATCGACGCTGAACAACGCGCGCTTGCTTTGCGGAGAGCTCTATGGTATAGACTTGGCCGTCGCTTTTTGCATCCTGCGCTGAAGATAGACCGAGACAGGCTAGTGTAACCCATGGCAAAAGTGATGAATGCATCGCAACAAACAACTGGGTGAGCAAGAAGCCAATATTAGAGACTGGAAGAAAAATAACGGTGACAGCAACGATTCGAATGGTCGATCAATTAGTTGTAGTGTAGAATGCTGGAGGATACTGGCTAGAGGCATAGCGACGGAGAGACGGCCTGCATATTGCCGCAAGTTTATTACTTCTCCTGGTTTATTAAGATTGTTCCGAACTAAGTAGTATAATCGATAAGCTATTGGCCCTAGGTAAGAGGAGTGTAGATTCGCACCGTTCCCACTTTTCACCATACATGGTAATCAAATAGGGTCGAATTCATCTAGCGCCCTAGTTATACACCACGCACAGGCCGACTTTAATGGTTAGTCGTACTGATGTACTCCGTATTGGCCGCTATTACTAGAACCTAGAATTTAAAGAATACAAAGACTACCTCGAAAAGAAGGATCACGGGCATCGCAGGCGTACCATGTACTACCGGTATAGTTCGTGCCATAGTACCTACATGTCCTCATGGAGCTAGAGTGGCGTCCCTGCATAACGGCTACCAAGACAGGGCTTGTGCTCAGTACTACTACGAAGGTATGTAGACTACTGCGGAGGCATGTAAGATACTAGTGCTCAGTACTACTACGGAGGTATGTAGACTACTGCGGAGGTATGTAAGATACTAGTGCTCAGTACTACTACGGAGGTATGTAGACTACTGCGGAGGTATGTAAGATACTAGTGCTCAGTACTACTACGGAGGTATGTAGACTACTGCGGAGGTATGTAAGATACTAGTGCTCAGTACTACTACGGAGGTATGTAGACTACTGCGGAGGCATGTAAGATACTAGTGCTCAGTACTACTACGGAGGTATGTAGACTACTGCGGAGGTATGTAAGATACGAGTGCTCAGTACTACTGCGGAGGTATGTAAGATACTAGTGCTCAGTACTACTGCGGAGGTATGTAAGATACTACCACGTACAGATGGGTGACCCTGAGATGCATGTGGAATTGATTGTCCAACCCCCAACCACAGCGTGCACACTACCATCATACTCCACTATCAAGCCAACACGTTCGAATGGTCCTCACAATCCTCTTGGACCGTCTCTGGCCCCCTTACCGCTGTTGTACCCGCCATTCTCTCCCACCCATACAACAAGCAGAGACATCCAGAACACTTCCCTCGGTACATTGCATTCCGCTCTCCCTGGCCACCAGTACTACCTCCCTCCCTCCTCCCTCCTCCCTCCTCCCTCCTCCCTCCTCCCTCCTCCCTCCTCCCTCCTCCCTCCTGGTTAGAAGGGAGAACTCCCTGACTTCGCCCTGGAATCCCCAAACCTAACGACCGCAATGACGAACCATTCCTCATCAACTCCCCCCTCCACTCCACCAAACACGCGTCAAACATTCCTCGATCCCTTCGATTACTCCCCACCTGCCTCGACAAAGACCACTCGCGAGCTGCCCGAACACGAAACAATGGAGCGCATGCAGTTGCTCACCCTCGACGAGAGCGAACACGAAGACATCGTCCTTGAGATGCGTCATCCACGACCTTATTCTCCTCGAAGCGTCGCCGACACGCTACAACCGACACTTCTACAACCCTCCCAGTTTCCCAAACCCCGGAACAGATCACCTTACTCGCGATCCCACCTACGATCACAGTCAAGCGCCGCATCGCTCGCTGCCCCTCCGATGACCAGAGCACACTCCTCGCCCCAGTTCTCAGTACCACCAGCAGGACGATCCTCGAGCCCTCTGCGCTCACCCAAACGCGTCCGCAGCCCTTTCAGACTTTCTTCGGAAGAACACTACCAAGGTTCCTCCGCTGTCTCCGACATCGAAAGCATAGATGAAGACCACGAACTGGACATCACGCCGCGTCCTGTAGCGCCCATCATCATACCCGACAGCAGTATCCAAAGTCTTCAGCTATATCATGGCAACACATTCCCTCGCCGCAGACGGCCAGCGTCACCTCTCCACCAAGTATCTTCTGCTGGCGGTTTTAGCTCTTCGACAAGCGCATCCACATCGGCTGTACATTCTCCGCTTTTGTCGGCGCAGAAGTTCAATGAGACTTTGCCCGGAGAGCTGACCTATAACCGTTCTTCTTCCTCCATTTCTTCCATGCCTTCCACGCCGACCTCCGCACGATCTCGCAGTCCCAGTATCTCCAGTTTGGAAACTATCCCGGATACCCCTGATGAAGAAGCGGAGGCTGCAGAAGCAGAGAAGGTGGAGCGGTTGCGAAGAGCTTCGGAGAACCACGGAGACAACTTCCGCCGCACCAGCCTTGATACTGCACGATCAGGGGCCAGCATCAGGGACAAAAGGAAGAGATGGAGTGTTTGTGGAGCAGAGAAGCGATCAGACCTGAACTTGGAGACGATCTGGGAGAATGGAGATTGAAGTGCGAGCAGCTTGCAACGCTATCTCATCCTTTGCCTTCAACACCGATATACAACGAGGCACTCTCGTTTCTGGATACACAATGGACATGTGAAGGGCCCTCGACTGCGTGGCGGCAGGACGTATCCGCTGCCATCTCATCGGCTACTCAAGAAGTCGGATTGAATGGATCAACCACAGTTAAAAATAACCTGGCAGGAAAAAACCTATGTATAGTTGTCGCTGTTCTGCAACATGCTGAATTCGCATGAGCTCATATCAAAACCGTGTTTGACATCTCATTCTTACACTGTCAACCGGCAAGACGTATCCAATGGGATGGGCTGGGAAATTTGCATCTTATCTGAACAGGCGTTTGGGGAAAGCAAGGAAGGAATGGGCTGGGCCCATTGCATGTTATGGAATGGAGTAGGACTTATGTGGCATTGTGATTTTATACTTTCACTGGATACCCAATTTCGATGGAGGGAGATGAGTGGTGTAGAATGAGGAGTAACAGATATCATCTTCTCTACTTTTATCTCGTTCGTGCGAAGTACGAACATGTGTTTGAGAGGATCTTCCGTTCTCTTGACTCTCGATGAAAATTTCCAGTTTGGGCCGCTACAGAGAATGTCGGTATTCATGGATACCCGGCTGTTCGATATCGAACAACTGCTTGAAATTATCGATACCGATCGAAATTGAGGGTTTTGACGCCAGTGAATGGATTTGAGGATTGCTGGATTGGTGGAATTGATGGCGTTTTGAATTGATGGTGATGGTCTATGTATCCTTGCAACTGTCATCTAAAATTACGTATTTCCTCCGATTGATATCACGACAGGATAATGTTCGTTGATTTCGGACTGTAAAATTGGATATCTCATGAATCAAATGCTTCTTGCCTTGGGAGCGTGGGCTCCGAAAGAAGCATCTGATTTATGAGATCTACGAGGGGTTCGACTCGAAGAGCGACGAGGTACGAGTCGACAACGAGTCGAAAAAAGTCGAACCTAAGCTCCGAAAGAAGGTCTGATTTATGAGACATTCCTTTGGCGTCTAGGGTCGATGAAGGTTATTAATAAGCTCGGACAAATAAACTAAAAAACTACTACCAATTAAGGCGAATTGCTGGAAGAGAATATTAAGCTTCCTATTACTATGAGCTGAATCGAGCCACAATCTGGCAACTATGACAACAAAGTTCTTTTCCTTCTTCTGTCTATGTTGTGTACGAGATTGAGACTCTGCGATCGAGATAACCAAGGTAACTTTGTGGCGAATCAATTTTCCCTTGAGAATGCCAGAAATCTATCGATGACCAAACGAGTTTGACCGATTGAATGAAGCAACTCAGGGTTTACTCTTCGAACAATATGATCACTCGTGCTGTACCTAATCTACAGCAGAGCGTTCCTTTCTCCAGAATATTTCTTTTGAGCTCCAATCCGAACTCCAAGCAATGTGTCCAGTCAATCAATATGGTAGGCCGTCCGCTTTCCCACGAAAAGTTCAGGAGATGCCAGAGTCCTCCTTCATTTCATCATCCAAATCAAGACCCATCGCTGTCTGTTATAAGATCCAGATGGCCCGTGTACAGAGCCTAATTTCTCCAGGCAAGGCGTGGGGTGTTTCTTTTAACTATCGAGTTCGTCAATGTAAATCATACGTGTCATTCATGATAGTGATGATTGGCTTCATAGATCCACCTTCGAAGCTGTAAAGTCCCACAACTGCTTGACGAGATTGTCAGGTAATGTGTACAGATCGACGTGGAATTCGCCATCTATATTCGAATTAGCATTGTATCACATCAGAGCAGAACGCCGGACTCACTCTCGACGTCATTCTTGGTGTACGTGTTTGGGTCCTTGCCGTCGTGGACCATCTGCACGACGCTCAAGAGATCATCTTCTGGTAGTTTCTGCAGGCCATCGGCCAATTTCTCCATGTCTACATTCTTCTCTCGTCTGCCTGCTTTCTTCTTGTCACCTCCTGCTGCCTTCTTTGCTGCGCCATTTTCGCCCACTGGGCCGGATTGCGAGAGGAGCTTGGAAAGTTCGGGTTTAGGGTTGCGGAAGGTCTGAAGTGAGGCTGTCAGCAGCCAGTACTAGGGCCAACACAAGCGAAAAGGAAGACGTACTATGGAGTGCTTGGCCTCGTAGCGTTCAGTCTGAAAGTTCAGATCGTGCTGGAGCGGGTAGTCTTGTCCGCGCTGTCCAACGGCAGTGCAATGGATGGTGATGTCGAATTCACCCCATCCCTGCTCCGAGATTTTGAAGGGAGGCTTGTTGAAGGCTGGATCACAATGTCAGTCTTGGTGGAGAGCTTCCTATAATTGGTCATGTAGGCGGCGCAACTTACTCTGCTTAGGCTTTGCGAAAGTAGGATGCAGCTCGTACATGACCTTCTCGAAAACGTTGGCCGGCACCTGCTGTCCCTGATCGTCGAGAAGATGTATTTCGATGCTCCACGTACGCATAGGGAAACCCTCGACCTGCTCTGGGACATCTGGCAGGACTCGCTGCTCGGTGATAATCTTCACCTCTCGTTTAATCTGTTCGGGTCCGATCAGCAAATGTTCTCTCGCCTTGTAAGTATGCGCGAGGGAATGAGACTTACATCAGGCATGTTTGTATCTGATCTCTCAGCTGCTTCCCACTTGTATGATAATATCCCCGAGCAAGGCGCGATCGAGTTGCGCAGTGTTGTGGTGGTTGTTCTGCTGTTGAGTACAAGGTTCGTGGAGGTTGGTGCAGGTTGGAGGTATCGAAGTTTGTCGAATTGTTTACGACGCAAGGATATTCTACGCGTTCATAAGTTA
Source organism: Venturia nashicola (assembly GCA_004522665.1). NCBI lineage: Eukaryota > Fungi > Ascomycota > Dothideomycetes > Venturiales > Venturiaceae > Venturia > Venturia nashicola. The sequence continues at coordinate 146,228 of SNSD01000031.1, forward strand.
GCCGCAAGCCAATTCCCAGATCTGGGAGTCACCTACCCGGCTGTTATACAAACGTTTGGTGCGGCGCATTTGATCGTATTGATTGTCGCGATTCGAAGTGAGGTTGGCCAAGGGTCCGTGCAGCATCGATGGTAAGTCATTGATCCGTGTAGTGTTGATCATGGGTTCAAGATAACAAACATCAATTGAAAGAGATCCTCTTAGACAAGACTTCGTGACACTGGAGTTGGATATCACAGAGCAATCGCGTGTATCAATCACAGCACAGCAAGATGATTCAACAAACACAGTGCAGCAGTGTTAGCTCAGTAACATCGATAGAAAATATAGCCGGCAATATAGCTCGACCACAACTGTTGATTTGGCTCTACATAATATGGCTGGGGTGTCTATCTACCTATGAGCCTACCACTCCTTTCCTTTCCGCTCTTTATCCCCCGCAGCAATGTCAAGACTTTTTGCCTTCGCTAAAAATCAGCTCTAAACGCTTTCAAAAACAACCAACAAGTCGACCGAGTTGAAGTGTATGATAATGGAATCATGGTAATGTGGGGCAGGATTCTTTCGAGTGAAGGTGGTGTTGGTGCTAGGGTTGTGCTTGTGTGGGTTCCATAAGGCCGTCTTCGTTCGGACCGAGTCCCCAATGCCAGTTCTCTGCGACGGGTGCGTGGAGTGTATGATGCTGCGCTCTTTCCATCTATGTAGTTTTTGGAAGAGTCGAGTTTCGTGGTGCGCCTATTCCGCAGCCTTGAAGATGACTTCATTCTCTTGCTGTGCCTTAATGAAGGCTTCTTTGAAGAGGTTGGCGTCTGTGGTCATGTTAGCATCAACCAAGTATATCGTAGGAAGCCAGCATCACTTACTCTCGCCGTTGGCGAATCGAATGGCCAAAGTTTGTGCCTCGGGCTCTCCCTCGCTCACATCAGCAGCGGCATTCCACACCCAAGATCGGTCGGATCCAACATTGGGGCTCAATTTCATGTCAGGAACAACGTAGTGGTTGGCGCACACTTTGAGTGTCTTGTCGCGTCTCATCACGAGACGAGTCTTGCCATTCTCACGGTGCTTGAGTAGTCGGACATCACCAGTACCACGCTCTTTCCACTCTCGGGATTCACGGTCGAATTTGAAGAGTTTAGCTCGCATCTTAAAAACGCACTCCTCAAGTTCTTCGTTGGTCTTGGTATCAACTTTCTCGGTTAGACGGACGACAGGTTCGAAGTGTACATCTGGCTCAGCCTCATCGGGTTTCTCCTCGTCCTGCGAATTCATTGTTAGCGAGATGACCCTGAGATGATGATGATCACTGGGGACGTACATCAGCACCCTCTTTGGCAGCCATTGCCTTTGCGCTTCCGGAACGATCATTCTCTCCTTCCTCCTCTTCGACTTTGTCCTTCTTAGGTCCACCGCCGAACATGGAGAAAACATTGTCTTTGACCGCTGTTGTGGCGGCGGTTGCCTTCTCAGTGATGGTGGCCGGCTTCTCTTCCTCAGACGGCTTCTCAGTAGTTCCAGCAGCAGTTCCAGTGGTGAGCTTCTCAGTAGATTCCTCGTTCAGAATTGGCCCCGCATCAGCAGCGGGGACTTCGAGCTTGTGTGCGGTGTCTGTCATGTTGATGTCGTAACTGAAGTCTGTGAGACCGGTGTGTCAGCTAGCTCGGTTCCGGGTATTTGTGAGAGGTGGTGGAGATGTCGCAGTAATGTTGGACGTACAATGGGGGGCGTCTTTGCAGTGGGTAGTGTTCTTGCGGATTGTGAATTTGAGGCGATGCTTTGTTCAATTGTGTTTCCCCACCAAGCCATTTGCCAAGCCAACGACAATGACGGGAACTAGTTCTACTACTAGTAACTAGACAACACTCCTGTCACCTCTCCTCTGTCCAGCACAGGAGAAAATCGATACCAACATCCATCGCGTCAGCGGCCTTATGTGCTTTAGCATTTTTCAAGTCTTCTCTCGCGTCGTCAATTTACTTCCTGAACGGACCATTAGAGCTAATCTATCACTCTCAGTCACCTTCACGATGGAAGAGTGGCAGTGAAGGTCAAAATAATGATAATGTGATACAAAACTCCACAGCTAAACATGGTGGTGAGGGCAAGATCTCGGGTGCATGGGAGACCATGAGCAGAATGAAAAACAACGAACAACCACACATTTGTGCATCATCTATTAATGCTACCCTAACAGCACCAGATCAATTCTCATACCACAGCCACACCGCCTACAAAGAAGCAGAGAGACGCCATGTTATACTGGGGTTGGAGAAAAGGGAAGGGGTAATACATTTATCTCCACTCGTCTTCTCAAACCCACCCACCGAGTCACCCCAGCGTCGTATATCATTTATCTTGGGGCGCATGCAGTGTATCAACCATTTATCCCAGGAACACCTTACCAGCCCAATGCAATAATTATCCATCAACATCCCTCACTTCTTCCCACACTTGGGAGAAGGCTTGCCAGCTTTGCGCCCAAACATACCACCCGGTGAATCTTTCAAAGCCTGTGCGCGCTTCAGACCACAGCCATAGGCCTTCTTTTCGGTAGTCTTTTCGCCCCTGATCTTGCAAAAGAGATCTTTCGCGTTTCGTTGTCCCCTCGCCAAAGCCTTCACTGGGAAAAGGCTAATCTGGTTGGGCAACATGTCCCGGATGTCAAGTTCCCTCAGACGTTTACCAGCTCGCGACTGGATTGATTTAACAAGCTGTGATGCATCACTGGCCTTTTGCGAAAGCTGATTACTTACCTCCTTGACCTCAACAGTCTGTCGGATCTGCTGGAGGGTTTTCCAAGGTGCCATTGCCGTTTCTGCCGAAATTTGTAAAAAACTCTTGCCAGTCTGCCCGACAAGCTGCTTGGTCTGCTGTCCAAACTTAGTCAGATCCTTGACAGACTGTTGCAGACCTGTCGTCATGCGGTTGGAGATGTCCCGCGCGCTGTGGTGAGCGGCGGCCAAATCCTCCTGTACAGCGTGCGCGACGACATCAGCAGCTCTGGTCCATTTCTCTGCGTTGAGCCAAGGAGAACCGAGATCAACAGTAAGTCCTTGATAGTGTCGAGCTTTCTTTATTCTGCAGTTGATCATAATGCTGACTACCCCATATGCCTCCCCTGGCTCAAGTCTCACCACAAAAGATCCAGTGGGGAGACGTGTAGATTGAGATTCGAGTAATTGTGCGTCACGACTCACACTGACCTGGACTTGTGATTTGCCTGTAGTTGAGAACTCGCGATGTGGGGTGAGCATGATAATATTGTTTTCGCTGAGAGTGCTGATCTCGTACATCTTTGACAGCCTTGGAACTGGGTCTGGCTGAGTCCAAAACTTGATTCGCTCATCGATCAAATCAAGGGTCTTTCTATCGTCAAGCATGGTGGATAAAGCTTGTGTAGAGGTTGAAGTAAGTGTGGAAGTGGCGATCACCACTTGAGTGACGGCGGCAGTTGGCGTCAAATTCGTTGAAACGAGTTGCAAGGCCTCCAGGTTTCCAGCATTCTCAAAAATTGAGACTCTTTGAAGGTAGAACGTGGCAAATATGGACGAAAGGAGAATGAGTGCCGATGCCCACTTGAAATCCACGATGGAGCCCAAGTTTTCAAGCTTCTGCCTCGCTGGCTCAGACCACCCGTCCATAAATGCGTGGGCAGCCATCATAGTTTCTGAGGCTTTGTTGCAAACCTGCGAGGCAAGGTCTTTGGTTTTGAGCGAAATATTCTGATACCAGAAAAGATGTGCGCCTTCACGATGGTCAGACTTTGATAGAATGCAAGCGAGATGACGGCCAAGTGTCTCTGGATCAATGGCTAGGAATTTATCCAAATCGACTGGTAATTGCTCGACGACTGCCTTCTCCGTTTTTTGCCCGATCTCGACTTGCAAATACAAACTTTTCTGACGGCAAAGATATGATATTGGTTGAGCCTGAAAGAGCGGGTGATATTCGGAGAGATCCATTATTGGAACCTTGCAGCGAATCATTGCATCTCTCGTCCGAGCAAAGGTCTCTTCCATTTGTTCAACGTCTGTAGCAGGGACATGGGCAAGTGAAGGATGCAAGAAAAGGGCGAGATCGGGGGTGGGATGCTTGCCAGATCGTCCAACTAACCCCCCTGGGGCAGTCTTTAGGACACCGGCGTCTTCGATATCCAGGTGGATGGTACGGCGGTCCTTGCCCAGGGACGCCGCCCGACAGCGTTCAATCACCAAACCCATAGGATATTTGATGATACCGACATGTTCCAAAGCCTGTTGGATATGCAATGCAGCATCATGGACTAGATGTTCATTGTAGGCGGCAACAATCAAACGGAACGGTCCTTTCCGGCGAGGAACGACCCGGGAGGTGGTAAGGTGCATGGATAAGCCGACATGAGAAGAGCCGTAGACAGAAAGCTCGCTCATCGTATTTTTATCGTCCGTGGACTGGAAAACATGCTTCTGCTTGTCTTCCCACAGCACCAGCGGTTCAGTTGAGTCCTTCTCAAAAATAATGTGCGGTAGGGTCTGAGAGACCGAATATTCCGGTCGGGCAGTTTGTGCACTGTATCCACTATCATCAACAGAGGGGTATACATCCATAAGTGTGGAGCGCCGTGACCGATGATCCGAGACGGCCTCTGGCTCGTCGTCCTGCTCTTCTTCGGACTCCTCAAGGTCTGTGCTGTATGCTTCGACATTGTCCGGTGTATCTCGACCACTCACAGATGCCAAAGACTCTGTTCGGCCATCTTCATCGTCGGAGAGTAGACCTCCTTCGGAAGCCTCACCAACGGAGACAATATCGAAATCATCGACGGAGGAGGATAGGACCTCGCTAGGGGAGCGAGACGGAGGTGGAGGCCGCATGTCTTGGGCGCAGATATTCTTTAGAGAACGGTGAATTTGAGGCGTAGGGAAATCGAGTTCGTAGCTGCCTGAGACGCCAGCAGAAATAGGCTCGCCGTCTGAATGGTCTTCCATGATGTATGTTAGCTTCTGCCACGGGGATGATGGCAAATGGAAGAAGAAATGCGAAGTCGGACTAGAATTTGATTGCAAGTTTCTCCCAGCGAAGCAAAGCAAAGCCAGAGGTGGTGAGATATTAAGGTTGAGCGTACCGAAGTTGAATATTCGTATGGTACTGCAGCCTTGAGGTGCACAGTGACTGCGGGGCGTCTTGAAACGAAGTTACCTGGCTGGCTGCGAGAAATATAGGGAGAGTCAAGGTTGAAGGTGCCCAATCAGTTCTTAGGGAGCAACTGAAGTGTTGAGGGGTTCAGGTTGTTACGGGGTCAAGTTGAAGCTGTTGGAGTAGTAGATGAGTCGGTATCGTCACATCCATGTACCGGATTGGATTCACGGTCACGGTCACGGTCACGGTTCACCCCACTTGGAGCCCTCGTATCTTAGCGTTGTGTCTATACGTGTCACGCTCCAGCTGCCAACTCCGTCTCCCCCCAATCATCAAGATAACAGCAATCCCAATACGGAAGATTGTTCCAGCACTCAAACTCCATCCTCGCCGTCGAACTGTCGTACTGGTAAACTGCCATACTCGTATGCAGAAGTTCCAAGTTGCGAGCATGGATTGATAAATACTTGCGCGTCAGGGAAAGCTGTGTTTCCACCCTCATATGATTGGATGGCCGCCATAGACACCGATTCAATCAATACCACAGTATATCTTCTGTGATATTGACCACGTGGCAAGGGATGATGATGATTGCCAGCCCATCAAGGTGGATACCCTGTAGGACTGGATTTCGTGTCAGTAACTTCCAGGTTGGCTTCTCCACGAGTCACTTTCGTAAGCGCGAAGAAAAATCCCAAAGGCAAGCCCACAGTGTCAACACCATCGCCATCAGCCTTCACATGAACATTATCTATTGAATAAGTACTACACCCCATCACTTATCCATCTCCATGAGACCCAACGCCGCTATGCATCATGGCCTGAAGATATGCCGTAACTCTTGCTAGAAACGAGTCGCCCAATCTCAAAACCTCATCGCCTATGCAGATGCCCGAAAGGAGGGACCAGTCCAAAAGAAACCATACTACAAGAAAATTTCCCGCCCGAAAGAAGAGTATCACATCATGGTGAGCTCCAACCACCGGCAACGTCCACCCACTCGTTTAGACAACTGCCTTCTTTGCCTTCCACATCCACAATATCTGTATCGCATTTACATCTGCAACCCACTCCATTCTCACGCTCTTTGTCCCACGACTCAAAGTATTCATCTTCCTCCTTACGTTTTTTTTCGTCGAGTGTGGTCATTTCCAGGAATGGCGTTCGAGGAAGCTGGCGAGCTGGCGCGTTTGCGGGACAATGCTGAATAGTTGTGTGTCGGTAGCCAAAGTCTCGGAAGTAGTGGACGTCCTTGACAGAGAGGAGGGCGCCAGCGGCGAGGGAATGGATGGGAGCGTCACCCCACTGTGCTACTTATTAGCAGACTAGTCACTCGATCTCTTCTCTTTGTAAGACTTACTCGCTCCATCCAGAAGCCGCCACTGCGGTCCATCATGTCAAAGAAGTCATTGTACTCCTTACTCCTGAACCAATCGAGTCGTGCAATCTCGAAATTACTCCAGAAATGACACATGTTGTACGTCTCTCCTTCCATCGCGTCAGGGTCAATGTCCGGCAGCGAGCCAGTCCCGGGTTCCGTCTTCAAGATCTCCTCGGGGAGCGGCTTCTTGTATTTAGGATCATTCTTGGGCAACTTTTTGCCCTTCTTTTTCTTATCATCCTTTTCAATAAACATCTCCCATAGACCCTTCGAGGTTAAATTGTTGGTTCGCATGTAAGCCGACGCGTACCGGAATATATTTGGTACGGTCTCTTTCAACTCCTTGACCGCAATGGTGAAGCCGTAGGTCTTGTTGTTATTCTCCATTTCAATGAATGGATCGTAGGTAATGTCGCAGAAGTATTTGATCTCAGGTTCAAGACGCCAATACCACTTGTACTTAGCGAGAAGAGGATGTTTGTAGAAATGTCCCGAATAGAAACGGCACATATGGTGATAACTTTCCATGCCTCCGTACTATGTAATCGTTAGCAGTGTCCGCCACTCATGTGATCACAACCAACAGACCATAATTGCTGCATCGCCTTGCTTCCTGATACCTTCTCTTGCAACCTCTTTATCCACCCAGTCAGGATATCCCCACATTGTTGGATCAATCTTTCCAAACTCGACTGTGCCGCTTGTGTAGTTGACAATTGTCTCTTTGAATGTGGAATTGAAGTCTCCATCGTTCAAAAATACATACGGGTAGTGGAACCAGCGATTGAAATGCCTCTCGATTGATTTGATCGACTGCAGCACTCCTTCCAACTCCTTGTTCCTGGCTAAGACTACAAAGGCTGCATTGGCTCGAGGTTTGTTGGCCTCTCTTTCAGGCTCCAAACAGCCTGTTGTGAAGACGCTGTCATGTTTCCTGCTGATTTGGCTGCCAAAATCATTAGCACGATCAAAGTAAGTGTGGGGAGGTATGCCCGACCGTATGGATGGAGGAGATCCTGACGGGATCAGCACGCGTCCTGGCGACTCCGGGTGGCGCAGAAAGAGGACAAGTAATAGTATTATCGCAGCAATTGGGAATATCAGAGCAACTACAAGGGGTATCGATATTGTTTTTATGCGTATCCGCCGCCGCAGCAGAGCTCTGGGTGAAAAACGACTGCCACTTTGCGAAACATCGCCGAATGATGAAGGTACAGACGGCTTTTGTAGACTCTTGGTGAAGTGTTGTAGGAAGCCCATTAGGGACTTTTCGTGGAGAGGTTGCGAAGGAAGAGGAGAAGCTTCGATGTCGTCCAGAATGGTCTCTGGAATGTTGACGGTCGGAGGATTTGGCCGCGACACCGTCGAGCGTCGGCGGGCTTTATCCCGCCCACTGTTTGAATCCACCTTGGAGGGTGTGTGGTGGTTACGGCCTGGGGGACCTTTGACGGCGACAGCTCGTTATCTGGCTTGATGGTGGGTGGGTGTTGTAGTGGTGTTTGTCTGGTGGTAGGTAAGGAGGTAACGAGCGACCAGGCAGAGCTTTCTCTTAGGCGATGAGCTGGCCGAGAGCTTCTTGACGGGAAGGAAAGCAGAAACGGCTGTGCGGTCGGACATGAATTGCAGGCGAAGCGATGTAAAAAGGGTTGGGCGGCGTGAGTTGAGCGTGTATTCCTGAGGTGCGCAGATATGGATACAATTGGAACTTTTGGATGGCCCCAGCGATACGAGTACGCGGCTGAAGTGAGGTCCAATGGTGATGGATTCGTGCGTGTCTTCCTATGCGGGATCTCCGTTTGGCATGCACGATAGATGAGAGCTCGGATTGACCCGGTGCTTGGTTGGTGGTTGGGATTTAATTAGGGATTGGTTGATTGATTGAGTGACTGCCCGTCGACCTCACTGCAGCATCTCAGGGTGAACTTGGATGTACGCCCCGGATAATAAGCTGCCCAGACGGGTCGCTCGCCTAGCTACACAGTAAATACCTAGCACAGGCCAGGCGCCAGGCCTCCGACTCCCTTGACCCTTCCCTGCCTGCCCCTAAGCTTCGTGTCTCTCGCCTACGACTATCAACCCCTCACAAGCACCAGAATGTCCTTCAAATCAAAACATCTTTCATATTCGCAGAACGAGCCCGCCTTCCTGCGAAGAATCCGTGGCGACATCAGAGCATCCGTCGACGACCCCGATCGCCAAATCAATCCAGTTGCACGGCCGACTGTTTCGCAGCGACTCAAGAAAGATGCAGAAGACGATGCGCCAACCTATGTGCTGGACGGTACCAATCAAGATTTGTCCAAGGAGCAATACGCAGCTTTGTTAAAAGGCGAAGAAGCCGCAGCAAAGGATGCTTTTGAAGAAAAGGCTGAAGGTGCAACCGAATCGGCCCTCAATACTTTAGAAGACACTGTTGTTACCGCCGTCAACTCGAAGCAAAGGGTCGCTGAGATTGGAGGCCTCCCGAGGAAGAGAAGGGCCCCAAAGCTTGTTGGCCAGGGCGAGGACGATTTTTATGACACCTCGAAGACGCGAACTGGAACAGGGCTAGGCAACAAAGAAGAGAAGAAGCCTGCGAAGAAGAAAAAGGCGAAGGCTATCAAGCTTTCGTTCGGCGACGATGAAGAGTCTTGAAACGATCGTGTCCAGTAGAGCCCAGGGCTGCGGTCGGCTCACCCACCAGTGAAGAATTAGATGCCCCCATACACACGGTCAGCTGTGGAACAACAAAAATCAATGTTTGCCTGCTACATCTCGTGGCTGTCACACCACGATCCGTTTGTCGGCCGTGTCAATGCTGAGAACGGAGAAGTGCTCCCTGAGGACATACATAGTACGGTCCTCCAGACGGAAAACAAACGGCACGCTCAAACCACCCACTTTAAACATCGTGGTTCGTAGGATTAGACCCTTCCACCGACAGGCTTGAGTGGACAGATCCCAGCGCAGATCATCATAACCTCCCAGAATTAAGTGCACCCCAGACTTTCGCCGTCAGCTCGGAATTCCTAAGGTCAAATGTCGCAAGACCTCCAAATCATCCATGTCGTGGGACTAGCAAAAATGTTAAACAACATTGAGATAGGTAGAACGTCATGGTCGGTTGATCCCGCAGTTATCGAGAATCAAAAGCGAGGAACACTTTCTGCTCAACCCCACTTGCAAAAGTCTTAGGCTGCTCGAAGTTCAAACATTGTTTCGCCTCGACCTTGTCAGCTCAGCCCACCTATTACCACAGCGCTGCTCCTCGTCACCGCTTGAAATTCAAAAAGGTCTCATTCAGCATCTGGACAAAGGATGAACCACACCTTTTCCATAACATGACCGCCGCTACCTGAAAGCAATAGTCTACAATATGAGACTCTGTACTTCCATGGTAATGACATTAGCTCAAGCCTTCCACACCCCGACTCGCTCTCTTTGCTGACCAATGTCAACTCCCGCATCTTCTCGCCCACTGGAAGTGATCCGCCAAACCCTTTGTACGAATCAGTAAACGCTACAAAGTCTTTGTCTGCCTCTCTCCAAACTGGTTGAACTGTTAGAGATGCCCTTCTCAAGCTAATGCAACAATATCGCTAGCAACACGACAGGTCTCGCTTCGCACCATGGAAAGCTATGTAGGATGTATGATGTGGAGGAGTGTGCGGCAACGGCTGGGGCTGGCACTTAGAACAGTCTGAACCTCGGTTCTGCAGAATGTGATGATTGGAAGATTTTTGGGCGAGCGAGAGAGGAGGTCTCATAGAAGTGACGAATCGAAGAGCTGTTGAATGTGGAAAAAGGACGGCTCCTAAATGTACATCAAGCTAACCTTCATTCTATAATAATGAACGAATAATGTTGTGTCGTATTTTGGAGCCGCCGAATCTTAATCTTTGTCGTGGAACCTTCTGGTCTGCGTCACTACAATTGCTTCAAATTAGACCGAATTAAATGTTACCTTGGACGGAACCAAGGCATGGATCCATGACTGAACTACCCAAAAAGAAGATCTTGGGACTGGTTATATATAATAATATAACCCAGGTCTTCGTGAGATGCTCCAACTTGTACTCACACATAGCAGAATCGATCGAATTTATGCACAAGTGAAAAAAGTTAATTCAAGGCTCCGAACATGGCAGCGTGGGAAAGGTCAAGTCAACTGTAAGAAACGCTTTCTATCTTCAACTAACGGAAACAACCACTGCCCCCCAAGAGTATAGCATATCAAGTTGTCTAGCACGAGACCCCATCCATGTCAGATACCAATTTCGCCAGCAATACTAACCTCGTAATCAAACTTTCGATGATTGTGATCATTTCTGCAGACAACCCGAGGACGGATGACGAGAAGATAGGATCTTCAAAAAGTACATTTCTGCAATGTTCTCAGAATATTCAAAGCGGTGGCAAACTCTCCCTACAGATAGGACACTGCAACCGATACCTCATCGCGCTTTCTAGACACTTCGTGTGGAAAATGTGACGGCAGGGTGTGACCATGTACATTCTTCTTGCCAAAATATTTCCTGCAAATGAGCTACCCTCCACTTCACTGGCTCCGGCAGGAACGACAAGGGCCTCGATAAGTCCCATGCAGATGGCACAATCTGACGTCCATTTCCCTTTTGCTTCTTCTTTGTCTCTGTTTTGCAAGTCGGACATCGACCTTGTCGAGACAAGCGAAGGCGCGTTCTCGTCAACAGCAGCTTGGGTAAAGCCAATGGGCATACCAGCCCCCTCTTCGTCCTCGCGAAGGACAGGGTGGTAATCATAAGCTGGAGGAACCCATGAGGCTGGCACAAAAATTCTCGGTCCTAGCGCTTCCTGCACGACCAACACCCAAACCTGACACCAAACCCATCCCGCCAGAAACAAGAATGCATGACTGTCCGTCTTTCCCCACATCACATTCTCCTTTACGGTGTAGAAGTACCAAATTGGCAATAGACGTAGGACACTTTGTCCAATGATGAACTTCCAAAGTAGTGCCTTTCGACAATTTCGTAAAGTATTTCTGTAGATTTGGGGAGTCCAGAATGAGAGGTAGATGAAGACGATGGTATTTGTATAAGCAGAGCGGAGGATAGGATACCATGACGTTGCGTGGAGGGAGAGGAACACGATGCACAGTAGGATGAGGTAGAATTTTCCATAGAGAGAGCCGAGTTCGCGACGGGCGTCATTGGCTTGTGTGGGTTGAGTTGCTGTTACAGCAGGGGTAATATCATCGGCTGGCTCGTCTTGGTCAAAGGAGAGAGGAACCGCTGATGCACCTGAGGCAAGGGCTGCTCGCGATGAGATGGGCAGAGGAAGAGAATCTCCTCCTGCTGCTGTAATGATTGGCACAGCCGCAGGGGCCGCTTGCTGTCGAATACCCGCGGTTTGCTCGTTAAGGATCGTCGACGCAGGTGCTTGCTGACGCGCCTGTCGACCTTGTTCTTGTACCTGAATCGTCCATATATCAAGCAAGAACCTCATGTCGAAGAAGCACACCCCGAGGAAGGCCATGAAAGCTGTGCTAAGCAGAGCTGGAGAGGCTGAATCTATCAGCATGCCGAGAGGTAAAAATGACATGCCTGCAAAGCCATCTCCCAATGATAAGAGGCCAATTGTGTATGTGCTGACTCTGCTTCGAGTTGACGGGGTGGAAGACTCCTTCATCTGGCACACCGTGAGGTAGAGCTGCCCAGCCAGTATGATACCAAAGAGAAGAGTACAATTGATGCCAGCCCGGACGTAAGCCTCCTGCTTTTCTCCCCTGAGATGGATGCCCTCAGATGGAGCGTATTCAGGCTGGCCCTTGGACTCGATGATGAAGCCACAATCGGGGGAGAATATCAGAGCTGACATGGTTAGCGGCGGAGGGGCAAGGTTCTTGTGGCCTTCTGGGAAACGAAGCTCCTTTTCTATGTCCCCGACCATGGACGATTTCACAGAAACGGAAGCACCACTCTTCTGCCTAACTTCTAAGGGGTGTTGCTGAAGATAAGCGACAAGGTCGCAATGAGGAGAGTAGAAGTTTTCGGATGTTCCGTCTATGGAAGATGAATAAGGGTTGATTGTCTCCAACTCTCGTGAAATCTGCAGCTTGATTATCCTTTCTAAACGGGGCTGAAGGGCTTTCTGGCCCGCCCTAAACAGATTCTCGCTGAGTCCAAAGTGTGGGAGGGCAAAGATGCCTGCAAATTTGGCGCTCGAAGTGGTGAGAATAACATGCCCAGCATCAAGGAAATGGTGTCCATATAAGACGACACTCCAGCCATCACCTGCAGAAGTCGCATCTGCGATTACTGCCGTCGCTTTCATGTCAAGCACACGAATGCCATTATATGACCTCTCCTCTCCCTTTTCTTCAAACTCAAAACGCAAGTCTCCACCAGCTCCGGTAATATTACGTTCAAAGGGACGGAGCACACGGGCATCTGAGGGTAGCAAGGCGGTGAGATTGAGCTGCGGCCTCTTGAATTTGCTCTCGATCTGTGACCGTACCCAGGTGCCTCGCACGTGTCCTGAGATGTTGTGGTATATGGGGAGGCTGGCTGAAGTATCCCCCAAGAGTGCCTTCTCAGCCTCTTCCCGTCCCAGAACGTGGTCAGCCTGTTCCTTTGCCCTAGCTTTTACCGCGTCGAGCGCACCCCAAGCAAAACCATCCGTCTCTTGGAGACCGGTTGTGTTCAGCCATCGATTGTTTCGAGGGTCGAATTGGCCGTATTGAGATCGGTTCAGAAGCTCGAGCGCGGCACGCTCTTGCGCAACAGCCTGTTCAAGTCGGTGATCCCCTCCTCCGAGGACACTGGAGGGCGGCGACTCCGGGATGAGGAGGAAAAAGATGACAAGAATGACGATTATAATCGCCCGTGGATCGGACGACATGGCGGAGAGTGCGACTACATGTCTCGTCGTCAGGAGTGGGGAGGATTAAGGCGGCGCGATGAAGGTAGAAGAACGCGTCACCTGACTGGAATAGGAGAGGGCTTCATCTGGCTCCCACCAACCCCACCTGCATCCATCCGTCTCATCAGCAAACCGCGTCACCTGACTGGAATAGGAGACTTTATCTGGCTTCCCCAACTCCGTCCATCTCATCAGCAAACGCATCTCCGGACAGCTGAGACCCGCCGTCATCAGGCCCAGCTGATCTCTAACAGGATACATCACGATGCAACCCAAAACTGTAACAGCTCTCTTACGCCAAGCTTTGGCTCCATGACCGGCCATCAGCCATTTGCTCCCATCCGATCAAATTGCGAATTCGCCGCTGGATGATCTTACCTCTCTTCTGCGCCTCTGCAACGTTCCAGGAATCCAGGTCGCTCCTCGCTTCCTTTGGTCGCAAGTCCTTCCAGAAGCAGATTGGCGACAAAGAAGCTGAAGCAATCTCAATTCAAGCCCAGGAAATTCAGCCGTACAAGTTGTGTAGTCTATTCGCAAAGGCAAAGAATTCGCTCTTGTCTCCCGAATGAACATCTTTTTTCCGTGACGAGCCTCTAGCAATTGTGCATCTCGGTCAATACCCATCAACGATGTGTACTCCATAGTCCATGATCTATTCACACCTTCAAGCCTTGCTATTTGCTGCCGGTACCGGTGCGTCTGATCGCACCTCAGTTCGGTCTTGTCGGGGAACCGTGGACAGCGCGAAACGATGTCAGTCTCTAGACGTAAACATGTTCTACTGTGCACTGTGCAATGAGATCTTTGAATTGCTTTTCGCTTGGCATGCCCTAGCTATTCAAAAAACTTCCAGGTATAGGCGTTTGTCAAACGCTGACCATTGAAACAAGAAAGTTGAACCCTTCGTCTTTGCCGTTTGTCTGGCCTGGCCCTGTATTTGGTTCCAAGTATCAAGGAACGTCACTTCTATGGTTGATGCCAGAGTGGTGTCTGAGGTACTCTGTATTTGAGTTCAGTCATGTCCACTATTCTTTTGTTTATAGAACATACGTTCGCAGACTCTCTCTTTCAATCAAGTCTAAATTCATTTGTTGACCATGGCGCAAGGATTCACCCTCAACTCGACTGTTACTCCGTATGCTATACCATTGTACGCAGTCACGTCTTGGCCAGCGCAAAACGACACCAATCCAGAACGACGGACCTGGCTCGTGCCTCTATCTTCATGTCTGCTAGCACTCTCGACATTGGTCTTATTTGTCCGCATCTATTCACGTACTGCTGGTTTTTCTGGGAAGTTGGGACTCGATGATGCACTCATCACTGTCGCATGGGTATGTGTCCCATCGGCCTGAACTTCACTGAATGGGAACGTTAACCATCACAGGTCTTTGCCACCATATTCACAGGCTTCACCATTCTAGGTACGACTCTGTACACTTGAAACAAAAAGGACGCGTATTAACTTAAACAGGAGTGGAACGCCCCGGCTTTGACCGTCATGTATGGGATCTGCCCATTAATGCTTGGGTAAGGGATGGGTTTGTGAGTTGTCACCACACGCCCTGTCTGGCTATACTTGCTGAAGTCTTCCTAAGCTCTCCTGGATATGCATGATCTTATTTCACATCTCGACATGTTTGACCAAGATCTCGATTCTCCTATTCTATCGCCGTCTCACGGTCCGCTCGTACAACTCCACCGCGCAAAAGGCTATTTATGTTGCGATCACATTTACAATCTTCTTCCTCCTGGCGTTCGGTCTTTCCCTGATTTTTATTTGCGTTCCGACTTCCGCATCTTGGACTGGTATGGACATCTTCTCTTCGAAAATGTACAAATGCCACTCTCGACGCATTGCCGATATTCTTCATGGAACACTGAGCATAATCACCGATCTTTACGTCCTGATCATTCCAAATTTGGTTGTCATGAACATGCAATTGCCACGTAAGCAGAAATTGATGCTCTACGCTATATTCTCGTGTGGCTCTATGTAAGTGCCAAGTCGTGTGTAAGCCAGCAAGGTTACTAACTTGACATAGCACTATTGTCTCAGCTATTAGTCGAACATATTGGCTCGTTTTCCTACATACTGATCCCATTCACGATATATCATGTAAGTTCCGTATCTTAACATTGGCTTTCCATTGGCTGATCAAAACCAGGGACCGGGTACAATGTTTTTGTATGGTCACAAATCGAACTTCACTCCGCCCTAATCTGCGCTTCCGCTCCCGCGATAAAGGGTATCACCGTTGCGGCTGCGCAGACAGTAATCAAAAGGTTAGGAAGCGTGAAGAAGGAACCATTTTCGTCGTACAATCAAGATGATTATTATGCAAATTGTGACTTAGAGAAGTCAGGGCTCTCTGTCTCTATCTCGACGGCTAACAAAAATAATGATTGAGAGTTTTATTTTTATCCTCGTAGTTATTATACCTTGTACTCGTACACTCCTACCCTACTATAGCCTTACGCTATAGTAGGTCTTATCTTAGAATTATAAGACGTAAATCTTATCTTTATTATCTACGTAAATATTGAGTATGATAATTGAAGCTTATTGTATAATTGAATTAGAGATTATCAAAGCGATAATAAAGGAGGAAAAGTCCGAAAAGAAGTAAAGAAATATATTTAATTAAAGATACAAGGTTCCTAACTATACAGGTCTAAACTAGGAAGAAAGGAAGGAGTAAGAATAAGTTAATAAAGTAGATTAGAAGAGTAGCTCTATAAAAACTCGTCCTACTAAGGTCTAGGTTTAACTAGTTATAATAGAGTAGTCGATCCTAAATCAATACTATTCAACCTATATATAATCTCAAAAATATAGCTAGTTGGTAAAGAATATAAGAATAAACTTATATTTAGTAGTTATCTAGTAGACGAACTCTATATATAGTATATATTAAATAAAGGAATAGCTTTCGAAAGTTAAGACTTTACTTATTTCTAGTAGTTATATAGGAGCTTAGGAGCTTAACTAAAGTATAGTATATTTTTCTTCTTCGATCTATAGAGTCTTGTTATAACAAATACTTTTAGTATTACTACCATTAATTATAGCCTTAAGGTTCAATTTATCTCTATATATTAATAGTTGTAGTTTTTATATAGGATCTAAATCAAGGATACTATCCAGTCCTGGTTTATATTAATATATAATAAGATATATATAAAGATCCTATTCTACTCTCTAAGTATTAGAATCTATAATATATTCTATAGTCTAGGATCTATTCGACTACTATCTAACTACTATAAATAAAGATTACGTACTATTATTTACTTACTAGAGATATAGTATACTTATCTCTAGCGTTTACTTTAAAACTATACTTGAATTATCTCTTACTATAACGGGGATGAAGGTGTAGGAATAGAATAGGAAGTAATATAGAGAGGATAATAGCTATATACGAAAGGTATAGGAATAGATTAGGACTTAAACAACGAATATATTAAGAAACTACCTAAAGATCCTATCGCCTTACCTTCGTATAATAGCTAAGTAGTAGAACTTAATAGTAATCTAATACTATATTATCTATACTTATCTCGCCTATATTTTAGAGGTTGTACTAGGGTTTCTCTCTATAGTAAAGACGATTCCTAGTTGCTATTATAGTATTATAATTAGGCTTATATTTAGGATACTCTTTTATTTATTCTAAACCAAATAGTAGACTAGGACACTCTCGTTTAGACTTGATAGACTATCGAACTAGACTTTAAATATTAATCTTCGAATATTAGACTTTAGTACTATCTTTTAGATCTTTAACTATAACTAACCCTCGACTACTTTCTCTAGAATACTTAGATTTTTACTATACGTACTTTAACGAATACTACTATCTATTCTCAAATCGACTTTTTTTATTATACTACTCGTTAGTAATTAGTATTCGACTAATCCACTATATACTTAGATACGGAGTAGACTTTAAAAAACTTAAGGTTAAGTCTATATTTATAGAAAAACTAGGATCTTATAATAGCTACTAGTAATATCCTCGTTACTTCAACCTCCTAGGTCTAGCCTAGAAGATCCTATTAGTAAAAATTACGCCGTAGATAAAAATACTATTGACCACTATAAGGGGGATAAAGGTATAGGAATAGAATAGGAAGTAGAATAGGAAGTAGGAAAGGAATATAAGAGGGATAAAAGCTATATACGAAAGGTATAGAAATAGATTAGGACTTAAACAACAAGAATAAAGAATAAGTACTATAGTATATAGGCTGGACCTTAGAATAAGAATAGAATAGAGCGGAAAAACAATAAGACGGAAGAAGAATAATAACTAATATATATAATATAATAATACTATCTAATTCCTAATACTTACCCTAACTCTAGATTCTCTCTCTCTTACTTCCTACTTCTTTATCTATCTCTTTATAAACTACCTAAAGATCCTATTACCTTACCTTTGTATAGTAGCTAAGCGGCGGAAGTTAATAGTAATCTAATACTATATTATCTATACTTATCTTACCTATATATTAGAGGTCGTATTAGGATTTCTCTCTATAGCTAAGACGATTCCTAGTAGCTATTATAGTATTATAATTAAAGTTATACTTAGGATACTCTCTTTTTCATTTTAGACTAGATTATCGAAATCTCGAATATTAGATTTTGAATATTAGACCTTAGGACTTTCTTTCTTATTATTAACTTAACTATAGGACTACTAGACTACCGAAATAAGAGCTTTATATATTAATTTTTAAATACTAGGCTTTAGAAATTTCCTTTAGAATACTCGACTATATACGGCTCTCGACTCTCGACTAC
Organism: Venturia nashicola; assembly: GCA_004522665.1. NCBI lineage: Eukaryota > Fungi > Ascomycota > Dothideomycetes > Venturiales > Venturiaceae > Venturia > Venturia nashicola. Next base: position 164,422 of record SNSD01000031.1, read on the forward strand.
CCTCTTTAGAATACCGTTAAACTTTTCTCTATATAAATATTAACTAGTTACTTTAGATCTCCGAACCGACTTTTTCTTTTTACTACTAATTAATATTTAACCAAGCGACTATTACTTAACTTAGAAATAGGAAAAACTCTAAGAAACTCTAAGTCTAAGTTTATATTAACGGAAAGTTAGGATTTATAATAACTACTAGTAATATCCTAGTTCCCTTGATTTCCTAGACCTAGCCTAGAAGGTCCCGTAAGTAGAAATTATACGATATACGGAAATACTATAGATTATATATACTATTAATATATTACTTTCCTATAGCCTATCTATCCTTATCTAATAAGTTAGACAAGAAATACCTAATTATACTATATATAATACGGTACTATTCTTACCGGCTAGATTATAAACCTCGAGTATTAGGATATAGATCTAATTCCTTTTAGCTACTTATCTTCGAGATTATCTAGGAACTCCTACTAGTAATACTCTTATCTCTAAGAAACGTACGCGAATGAATATAGTATAAAAAGAATAGAATAACTTAAGAGTAAAGACTAACGAAAAATCGAAATATCTACCTAAATACGCCTAAACTAGAAAATCCCCTCTACTAGACCCTATTTAGACTCTTCTAGCCCTTCCTCTACTAGTCTATCTACGGCTAATCTTAGTCCTATATATAGAGACTTAGCTACTTATACTAATATAGTTAACCTTATTAATACCCTTAGAGACTTTACTATAACTAGACGATAGAAAAGAAAGGCTTAGGCCTTTAATCTTAAAAAAATTATACGCTCTCTCCTAAGGAACGCTTTAATAGTAGGAATATTACAGACTTCCTTATTTACCTTAAGGATACCTTTAATACTCTTAATATTACTAATAATCCCTATAAGATCTAGGCTTTTACTTATAATATTAAGTCGAGCTATCTATCTAATATTAAGCTTCTAGGCGGCTATAAGGAATATAGCTATAAAACTCTCTATAAATCCGTTAGAAAGGAATATATTACTACTAACAACTATAAACGAAAGGAGACTACTACTTATCTCTATAAACTTATCTTCTAAAGCGTCTCTTAGAAATTAGATACTTGTAGCTTTATTAAGGAATTTAAGAACTACTATCTACTTATTAATAATATAAATAAATTAACTAGATCTACTATAAGTAGGATCTTCCTTAGTAGGTTACTAGAGTTAGTCTATTAATAGGTTAACCTAATACTTAATACTAACCCTTATATTCACGCTACCTTTAGTAATATCGAATAGATTACTATAGAAGCTAAATATATTATTAGGGTCCCCAACGGGGCAGGGCGAAACGGGGTGGGTCGGGTTAGGGGCGGGGCGGGGCGGGTTTTAGGGGCGGGTTATAAAGCTATAACCCTAACCCGACCCGCCCCGCCAAGCTTTAAACCCGCCCCGTTAGTTAGGGGCGGGTTTTTAAGGGGGGAACCCGGAGTTTTTTTCTAGAAACCTTAATAACTATAGATCTATTATATATATTTTAATTTTTTAAATACTTATTATAGTCTCTAGGTTATACTCTACCTAATAGGAATATAATATATTAATATATCTATATATATAACCTTATAAAAATCACGTGGAAAACCCGAACGGGGCGAACGGGGCGGGTTTTCTTCTAAACTATAACCCGCCCCGGGAACCCGCTCTAACCCGTTAAAACCCGACCCGCTAACGGGGCGGGTTCCCTACCCTATAACCCGCCCTAACCCGCCCCGTTAGGGACCCTACATATTATTATTAGTAATAAGAATATATTACTCTTTATACTAGATAGTTATAAAGGAAGTACTCTTAATAGCGTTATTTAATAAATAGTCCTTTAAAGGAATAAGGCTATAGCCGAGGAAAAACCTAAAACTACTAATCTCTTACTTAGGGCTAATATTATTAAAGCTCTTAAGGGTCTTTATAGATCTAATTTTTCTAGGGACGTCTTACTCTTTACTATTACCAAAAATCCCTAATAGTTAAGTATACTATAGATGAGATAAGTATAGATAATATACTATTAGATTACTATTTACTTCTACCGCTTAGCTACTATACGAAGGTAAGGTAATAGGATCTTTAGATAGTTCGTAAAGAGATAGATAAAGCAATAGGAAATAAGAGAGAGAGAATCTAGAGTTAGAGTAAGTAATAAGAATTAGATCGTATTATTATATTATATTAGTAATTATTCTATTTCCTATATATTTATTATTCCGTTCGTTTCTGTTCCTAAGGTCCAGCCTATATACTATAGTAGTTAGTTAATATTATTATTATTTATTATCTTATCTCTTCCTATACCTCTTTATATATAGCTCTTTATTACGGAAAAGCGTATATCCACGCTAGTATAAGTAAAGATTATTAATTTTCTCTAGTCCCGTAGACCCGCGAGCTATTTATATTATCTAACCGTAACTACTAGAGTGGCCTTACTACTTGAGCCGTAATAGATCCCCCCCTAGAGAAAGATCCGAACGTCCTCGTTCGTAAATTCTATAATATATATACCTTATACTATTACTACCTATCTATTACTTTATAAGGCGTATCCCCTACCGGCTCTACCTCCCTATCGTAGCCCCTAGTTAAATAGCGGCTACTAGTAGGTCTATAGCTAGTAGTACTATTACTAGAAGGGCTACTATTACTACTAGTACGGCTACTACTACTACTAATACTAGGGCTATTAGTACTAGTATAGTTACTATCCGTAAGTCTACTAGGGGCGGAAGGCTAGGGTCTATAGTAGCTATATACTATACTAGGCGGGCTAGTTATTCTACGTGAAGTACTTATAGTTACCTAACTCCGCGGGGTCGGTAACGCGCAAACCAAAGTTATCCTCTATATTATAGTAGGTAGCGAGGTCTATAAGGGCGTCTACGAACTTATAGTAGTTAAGCGACTAGATCTAGAGGCCGTTATAGATCGGCTTTATCGCTATTAGTAGTAGGGCGTATACGTCTTTAGCTTTAGCGATAGGCTTTAGGACGAGGCGCTAGAACTCGGCGGAGTCCTTAGCTATTACTAGGCCGGCTTCTATTATTATAAAGGCGAGGGCCTCGGATATATTTACGCGTTAGTCTACGGCCTCTACGTTTATAATAGCGGCGTCTACGGTCTTAATAGCGGCGTCTAACTTAAACTTAAGATCGGCTAGCTCGTTGATATTATAACTTAGGTAGGCTTTTAGTAGGTCGAACTTATACGGACGCTTTATAGCGGGCTTACTACCGTCGTTTAGGCTCTATTTACGTTTACCTCCCGATTCGATAAGGCTCGAGTCCTAATAATCTAGTAGTAGGGCTAGTTGGTTAGGGGCTAGTACTAGGGAGCTAGCTACTACTACTAGGGTAGAGACTAGTACTATACTAGAAGATATATTATTAGTAGTACTTAGCTAGAAGTTATTATTTAGAGGAGAAATATTTTAGGCTAGGGTTTCCTTATAAGCTATCGTCTAGGCCGCGTTATATAACGTAGTTAGTACTAATACCGTTATAATACCGGAACTAAAGGGTACTAGCTTCTTTCCTTATTACTTAGTTCTTACTAGTTACTTACCTTACGCCTTCTTAGATTTCTTAGTAGAAGGACTAGCGGATTCTACGACTAGGGCGGCGGCTATAACTCCGGCTATAACTATAACCTTTTTCTTACTAACTATTATAATCGTATATCTATAGGCGTCCCCGACTTATAGAAGATCGCGTATTTCTATAACTTAGAAGTAGTCGTTATACTAAGGCTTGGTATAGTATAGCGTATAGTTAGTTAACGGGTTATATATACCGATAATCTCGTAATTAGGCGACTATATAAAGTAGCGGTACGGTTCGCTAGCCGCGCGCGTCCCTAGCTAGTACTTATTAAAGTCGGAGACTACCTATTCCCTAGTCTCGCCGTACTATATAACTAGGTACGAGGGGTTATTATACGAGTCCTTTACTAGCTCTATCTACTTATATATCGGTTAGTACTATATACGGTATAAGTTCTAAGACTACTTAGCCTCCGCCGTACCTCTATAGATCCTATACTCGTCGCCGAGATTAGTAAATATATTCGGTACTTAGGTTCCGTTCCCGTCTAGGATCTCTTATATAATCCTAAGGTAATTGTCCTACTTAGCCTAGGCGTTAGTTATCTAGACTACTTAGTAACCGATAATTCTATTATTCTAGTTAAGCTTCGGTACTCTATTATAGTAGGGCGGTAGTATTAGCTATATTAGCTAGTTATCGATAATCTTCGGTATAGCGTTAAGTTTACTAGTATCGAAGTTAGGTAGGAACGGCTAGTTAGCTATAAACGGTATTCTAGACTAGACCTATCCTATAGGTTCCCTAGTACTATTATAGAGGTAGTACTAGGGCGGCGTCTTCGTAGCGAGACTATTAGCTATTATTAAGCTATTCTAATAGACTCCGTCCGGGTATAGCTATTATTCGGTAAAGATATACGTTAGCTACTAAAGGTAGAGTTCGGTACCGGGGTACTTTACCCCTCTTAAGATAGAGGGCCTCGTAGAGACAAGCTTAAGGCTATCGATCTCGAACGTAGTAGGGTATAAGTAGGCGAATTCCCGGTTACTATAGGCTTCGCTCCTAGTATTAAGGAAGTACGCGGCTATAGTATCTAATATATAGACGTTATAGTTAGGGTATACTTCTAGGGGGCCGTCGTAGGTAAGCTATTTCGCGTATAGACTCTCGTTCTTATTAGGGTTAAGTATCTTTAAGACGTAACCGAGTTTCGTATTATTAACGAGCGGGATATAGTCGTCGTATACGCTTTAGAGGAACTATACTCCTAGGGTATTATTAAATTGGCCTATAGCCGTAAAACTATAATTAGATATATTACTATAGATTGAGTTCTTAGAGATAATACTTTAGGCGAGACGTACGATTAAGAGGTACTATAGTAGTAGCTTATATAGTTCCTCTCTTCTCTTACCTATCTATAACGAATACTCTTCTAGCTCGTCGTATTCGTCGTAGGTTTCGTCTATAGCGCGTACGTAGAATCGGTATAATACGTCTATAAAGTAGAGGTAGCCTAGGTAATATTTAGTAAAGTTAATAAACTCTAGGTAGTCTATAGTTAAGTTATTAGTACCGTTAGTAAGATTCCTATACGAGATACCGGTATTAGTAATAAGTTAATATAGATAGATTATAAGCCTATCCTACCGTAGGACTACGAAACCGTAGAGCTTAAATACGTCGTCGGTTCTCGCGAAGACGTAGCCTAAGTAGATAGGTAGTATCGCTTCTATAGGTTCGTCGTAGTATAACTCTAGATCCTACGCTAAGTATAGCTAGAGTAACCTCGCCTTTCGTACTACTTCGGGGATATTATATCCGATTTCTCTTAATACTAAGCCTAAGGAAGCTAAATCGTAGAATATACTATTAGTCGCGAATCGCGCCTAAAGGATAAGTTCCGAGTAAGGTCGATAGGATTATACTTTATAAAGTACGAGGACTTATAGTAGGGTAATATTATTACTAACTGTAGCGTTCGCGTAGATATACTAGGATTCTTCTAGCTATAAAAGGCCGCCTCTCGCGAAGAGTACGAGTTCCTCGTCCGAGGTAAAGCTTAGGGGGTCGCCGATATATAGTAGTTCTTTAACTACGCCGTAGTTTACTAGCTTAACTCTAGGTTTATAGACGACCGACCTAGCGATATCCTTAATTAGGAGGTCGAGTCTCTTAAGTTCTAGGCCGGTTTAAGATACTAAAACCTAATATTCGATAGCTAAGTATTCGTATATCTACGGGTAGATAATAGTACGTAGATAACCTAGGTATACGTAACTAGTATATAAGACTATAGTATTTACGGGTTCGTCTAGCTTCGTAAGCTTAGCGGTCTATAGTAGATATCCGAATCTAAGTTCGGTAAGGTCTCCTCCTAGTAACTCGAAGTAGTAAATATTTTTTAGCTTAGAAGGCGGCGCGCCTATCTTCTTACGTAGCGCTACCGTAAGGATTAGTCTCTTAGTACCTAGGCTATTAAAAACCTAATTAAATACTCCTATATTATCGTAGACTATATATTATAAGGATATAACGTAGCTATAAAACTAACTATAGCTAATACCTAGAAAAATATATTACGTCCAATCTAACTATTATTAGTAGGGAGGGCGGAAGTTAGTATATAGGAGAAGAAGTATTCTAGCGAAAAGTTTTACCGATAGTAGTATATATAGGGTTATATCGTAGTATCGTAGTATTAGAAAAGATATCGTTACCTTACGCTATATAGGCGCGCGGTTATAAAGGAAAGGTCGGCGGAGGAGGTACTAGTATTTAGATATATATTATTCGTCGTATTTATCGTCGAGGCGATTACTCCTCTTAAGTCTCGTTATTAGACGGGGTTTCGGTTAGGTTATTTTACGCTTCCTATTCCCGTCTCTCCTCGCCTCGTTTGCGCCGCTATTATCTCTTAGAGGTCCTTTTAGCTTATACGGGGTACTTCTCGTCGTACTCCTTTATAAGGTCTTTAGCTATATCGAGGTCCTCCTCTAAGTACTATACGTTATTAGCCGGGCCCTAACCTCGCTATTTAATAAGGTACTGTTTTTTTCTAGCGTTAGTAAACCTCCTATCTAGAAGCCGTTTAATCTCGTAGATAGGTATACTATCCTTATCGACCTCTTCTAGTCCTAGCTTAGAGTATAGTTCTCTATAATATAGGTCTAATCCTAGTAGAGCCGGCTCGAGTTATACGATAGAGACTACGGGGTAAATATATATATATTTAGGTAGCTCGAGCTCGTATATAAGGTTAGATATTCGTCGTTTAACGCGGACGCGAGAACGCTAGTTAGAGTATTTACGGTATAACTAGCCCGGGATTTTATAGCCGTAGTAGAGGCGTAGGTATACTATATCGCCCTTATTAAATCTTATCTACTTATACTTCGAGTCGTAGCGTATTTTTATATAGACGTTAGCGAAGGCTATCGCCTCTTCTACTATATCCTAGAAACGCTATCGAAGCGTAGAGTAGTCGGCTACTAATAGCCCTTCTAAGGCTAGGAATATATTACTTAGTTAGAAACCAAATAGGATTTAGTATAGGCTTAGTCCTATTATAGCGTTAGGGCTCGTATTTATATACTATTATATATATACGAGGAAACTAAGCTATTCCTCGTCTAGGTTTATAGTTATCTCGTATCTTAGCGTAATTTCGACTATCTAGTTAGTACGCTTACTCTATCCGTTGGTCTACGGATAGAAGGCTATCGAGAATAAAAGGTCTATCTTAGTAAGGTAGAATACTATTTTCTATAGTTTATCTATAAACCTTAAGTCTCTATCCGAGATAATCTAGGAGGGGAGCCCCTAGTTAGCTACCTTAAGTTCTTAGAGGAGGACTTCGGCCTATTAGTCCGCGGTCTAGGTAGATAGTCCCGGGACGAGTAATATCGCCTTAGAGGCTTTATCTATTATCGTTAATAGCGAGTCGTAGCTATTCGACGATACTAGTAGGAGGTTAGTAATCTAGTCTAAGGTAATAGTATAGAAAGGCCTCGAGGATATTTAGATAGGGTATAATTCTCCGTAAGGTAGGTATCTCTTGGTTTAGTTAACGTTATATTCCGGGTAGTAATCGATATATTTTTTTAGAGACCTACTTATTCTTTAGATATAAAAGGCCGAGGCGACGCGATCGTATATACGGTAGTATCCTTAGTAGTAGTAGTAGTTATAGGCGATCTAGTAGATAGCTTCTTTGTATAGCTCTAGTATATATAGTCGCTCGTAGCTATTCTTTTTATTAGTATAGTATAGGAATCTATTCTTCTCGAAAAATCTTAATCCGGGTAGGAGGCCGCCCGATAGCTCTTCTAGTTCCTAATTCGTAGGTTAAGGGTATATAGCCGGGAAGAGTATAGCGTCGTCGGTTTATATTAGTAGATTCTTAGTAGTAGTAGGGGTAGGTAGCGTAGCGACGAGGAGATTCCTACTTTATAGCTATACGTAAATCTTAGCCTAGTAAGGGTCTTCGGAGTAACCGCGCCGGACGTATTCCTTAAATTTATTATCTATTTCGACTAGGGTTATATAGTAGATCCCTAGGGCTATAACGTCCTTAAGGTCGTCTATATAATCGAGCTCCGGGGTCCTTCGTTTTAAGCGGCTCAAGGCGTTAGGGATAATATAGTTTTTCCTAGGTCTATATAAGAATAATAGATCTTTAAATATAGAGATAAAAGTACTTACTAATACTAACTTTATACTTAAGCGGTCGAGGTTTACGGTCTTATTAAGATTTATTTAGGTAGCTATCGCTATAATTACTTTATAGTCCGTAAAGAGGAACGTCTTCGATAAGGAACGTACTATATATACTACCTTCCGTAGAATCTAGTAGACCCTAGCGACTTCTAGCTCCGTAGGCTAGTATCTTTAAGCGGTAGTAGTAAGAGACTTAGAGAGGAATAGAATCGGTTAAACCTTATATAGTAGGAAGATAGTAGCTCGTTAAATTTCTATCGCGTAAGCCGTTCCGTCGTCGTCTTTATATTCGACCGTATTATTAACTAGGGTAGGATCGAGGTCTCTATCTATATAGTATAGTATAGCGCTATATCCGTTCTCTCGTAAGGTATTAATATTAATATAGAGGGGTCGATTCCCGTCGTAATAGTATAGGGTTCGATTCTTATAGATTTCGTTCTATATAGCCTAGAACGACTACGCTAGCTCTTCTATTTCGTAAACAACGATACGATTAGCGTATACTTTACGTCTAGGGCCTTTCGGTAGGGCCTCTTTAAGAAGGCGTATCTTCTCGAGCTATAGCGCTTCGTTTAGCTACGCGTAGTAGGGGACGTTATAGCGAAGGTAGCCTATAAGTCCTATAACGGATTCTAGATCCGAAAGCTTCGTAGGGAACGCTAGGTTCTTAACTACCGCGATCTTTTCTACCTATATACTTAGCTCGTAAGCGTTAATATACGTACCGAGAAGTCTAGCTAAGGGGTAGCCTAGGAAGCTCTTAAGTAGTACGAGTAAGAACCCGAAATATAATAGTTTTATAAATACTATTCGTAAGTAGTAGTAGTATTCCTTAAGAGTAACTAAAGCTACCTATATATCGTTAATATATCCCTCGGCGAAGTCGAACTTATAGAGGATCTTATTAAGGTTACGCTATACGTACTATACCGAGTTATAGTACCCTATAATAAGGACGTAAAACATTTCCTAGCCTCGGTATATATTTACTACGAATTTGTAGCGATCCTCCTCCTTAATTAGCTATTAGTAGAAGAATCTTAAGCTATCGAATACCGAGATATATTTTTTTATCTAGAGCTAGGTAAGAAAGTCTTCTTAGAGGGGGAGTAGGTAGGAGTCTTTAATTAATATAGCGTTTAATCCTCGTAGGTTAACGACGACTCGGGGTTTACGTTTAACTAAGCTATTAGGTTAGGGTATATTTCGCTAGGCTACGAATACTAGGAAGGCGAACGGTATAGGTTTAGTTATCCTTAATATTTTACCGTCTCGGGTAAGTCCGTCGAATACCTTATCGATTTCTTCCCGAGCTTCCTTATATAGTCTATAAATACGCGTATCTAACTTAGGATTCTCCTTAAATTCGGATAGAATAGAGATACTCGCCTAGTCTTCTTATAGTACCTTAATAATCGAGTTCTTTGTAGCCTATAGGTCGGGGAACTCGTTTACGACCGCGGCTATCCTTTATACTATATCTAGGTCTCCGTATACTATTACTCCGTTATCGAGTCGCGTTTCCGGTCCCGTTTCTTTAGGGGGCGGAAGGGTAGTAAGGTAGTAATCTTTTATCAAGAGGTAGTAGTATCCCTCGTACTAGTATTCGGATAGGATTCCGAGCGACGCGCCCCTAGAGATAGTAATATTATTAGGGCCGTCGTTTCGCGCGATAACGTACGAGAAATTTTCGTCTATAATCTAGTTATATAGTCGTCCGCTAGCGTCGTAGAATTTACGAAGAGTATTAGAGCCGTAGGACCGGAACTCTAGATCCTACCCTATTAGTAAGTAGATCGCCTTAACTAGTATAGAGGTAGCTATCCCCTTAGCGACGGTAGTATTTTCCTTCGCTATAATATAAACTTCTTTAAATTTAGGCCTCTATAGTAATACGTCGATATCGACTATCGTATTCTAGTACTAGGTAAATCTCGCTTCGCGTATAGATATTAGGACGTTAATACCGTATAATAGGAGTACGTCGACGCTAAGTAGGAGTCTAGTACTAAAATTATCGACTATCCTAACTTCGAATTCGAGGTAGAGTAGTACCCTTTTTTTCTAGATCGAGGCGGGGATAAATACCTCTACCGTAGCCTTTTAGGATACGCTCGTCCCTCTAGTAACGCCCGTAAGTATCTATAGGACGTCTATAGTCTTAGCTTTAACGAGGGGGTTTACGGCCTAGACTATATCTCGGAAGTAGGAACGCCTAATAGTAGATATATAGTATCTAGTATCGAGGTATAGCTTAGTATTATTCGCGGTAGGCGAGAACCTAACTATATATTCCGCGTAATTATATTTACGGAAGCTATCGACTATAGAAGAAAGGCCTATTAGGGAGCTAGTAATAATTAGTAGTCGTTCGCGTAGGTAGTTATAAGCGCCGGCGTAGTTTACGATAATAGATTCCGTAGGTTAGCCTTTCTTAGGAAACCTATAGGTATCGCGTAAGTATTACTATAGCTTATTACTAGATAGGAATTCTATAGCGTATACTTTATACGAACTACGCTTCGAGTCGTTCGCGTTTTACGGCTTCTTAGGGGCGGCTTCTAGATTCTCCGCTCGTACGTTTAATTATAGGGCTAGGGGAACGAGGTCGGCGCTAAAGAAGTAGTTAACTATTAGTAAGGAGATACTATTTCGAGCGGTATCGTTTTTATTATCGAAGGCTACGTAGTTCGCTTCTAGTTTCCTATTGTTATCTTAGGACTTACTACGATAGCTACCGTTACGGCCGTAGTTATTCTAAGACCTATCTCGGTAATCCCTCTAATTATCCCGGGGGTAACTATTATCGCGGCTATAGTTATCTTATAATCTATCCCGGTTATCCCTCTAATTATCTCTAGGGGCGTCGCGTAACTTAAATCTATCCTATTCGCTATTACCGGTCTTATTAGGATTAGCCTCTCTAGCCGCGTCTCGGCCGTTTTAGCCGTAGCCCGTCGAGTTAGAGCGTAGTTAAGGAGTCTAAGAGTTCCTCTTAGGCTTATTTCGGTCCTAGTTAGTAGTATTAGGGTTAGAGCCCTAGTAGTCCCGATAGCTAGAAGAGTAATCCTAACTATCTTAGTTAGCGTTCCTATTCTACCTAAGACTATCCCGTAGATTACTACGGGAGGGGTCCTATCCTCTAGGGAAGGGGTACTTACTACTAGAGCGACTCCTATCGAAGTCCTAGAAGTCGAACTATTATTCTTCGATCGACTATATAAATTCGTCTATATACGTACGTTTAGAGGGTATTAGAATAAGTAACCTAATTCTAGGGTCGAGCTTAGCCTATATCTTTATTAGTTATTAATAGTCTTAGTAAAACCCCGCGGCCTTAAGGAACCGTATAGTAGTTATAATAAAATCCGAGACTAAGCGGCCCTTAGCTACGTTATCGAGTAATAGGAACTAGCGCTCGTACTAGTATAACGTATCGAGGTATCTTATCTAGAACTTATCCTATAGGGCTTCGTACTAGTTAGTAACTCCTCGCCCTAATTTAAGTCGGTTTTTTTTAGAAGCTAATAGCTAGGAGTTTAACTAGAGTTATACTAACTAAGGGCCGGACCTCGTAAATATTTAGATATATTAAGTCGTAGGATTCGACTTAATATAGAGCTACGCGCGTCCTCTAGGGCTTCGATAAATAGTTCTACTATTCGATAGTATAAGGGGGATAAAGGTATAGGACTAGAATAGGAAGTAGAATAGGAACGGGATATAAGAGACGGATAATATATAAGAAATAATATATAATATACTACCGTAATACTACAATTTATAGAACCCTAATAATTAATAATATAGGAACTAGATTAACGGTACGTATATAGGAACTAAGATAGTATATATTACGGGAGACCCTAGTATATACTAAAAGGTAAGGTAGTAGATAGAACTAAGTTAACTAACGAGCTAGAGAGGGGGAGGAGCTCTCTCCTTATACTCTAACGAGAAGACCGTACTCTAACGTACGGTCTCCGGTTCTACTTCTTTCGTAGTCTATTCTTCCTTCCTTTTAGCTACTAGGGTACTAGCCCCTAATATTAGCCCTATTCCTCCCCTTTAGCGACCGGCTAAAAACGCCTAGCTCCTACTAGTTTATTATAAGGAGCCCTAAAGCTACGGACTCCCCTTCTCTCTCCGGTACCTTTTAGGCGGTCCTACTTATATAACCCGTACGTAACCCTTATTTAGGTAATAGGACCCCTATTTAGGTAATAGTAGCTCCGCCCCGGGCCTAGGCCCTCGTAAGTTACTTTTTATAGTACGTACGCCCGGGTATACCCTATACGTCCACGTACTTACCCCGCTACTCGGTACCCGTTTCCCGTTAAAGACTAGATAACTTTACTAAAGCTAGGCGTTCTATTATAGTATCTATAGTAACCTATCCTCCTACCTTCCTACTCCTTAGGAATAGAGTCTACCTACGCTAGAGGCGTCTCCGGTCCCTATAACTCCTATAGAGGAGTCTCTAGTCCGTATAACTAGCTATTTAGATATATCCTAAGTATTATAGTACGTCTTTCGGCTAGCTCCCGTCCTAGGACTAGGTAGCCCGGGTAATTTAGCTAGCTTCTATAGGTTTCTCTCGTATCGCTTATAAACCCTCTTAGATAATACTAATTCGATCCCCCTCGAAGTTACTATCGACTACCGTATAATTATACGCGTATTTATACCTTAATTAGTATCTCCTAAAGGGTATAAATACCCCTATCTCCTAGGCTTTTTTTTTTTTTTTTGTTAAGCCCTTATATATATATATATATATAGTAAGTATCTCCTACCTAGGGTCCCCAACGGGGCGGGTTGGGGCGGGTTATAGGGTAGGGAACCCGCCCCGTTCGCGGGTCGGGTTTTAACGGGTTGGGGCGGGGTCCCGGGGCGGGTTATAGTTTAGAAGAAAACCCGCCCTATTTACCCTAAACGGGTTTTCCACGTGATTTTTATAGGGTTATATATATAGATATATTGATATATTATATTCCTATTAGGTAGAGTATAGCCTAGAGACTATAATAAGTATTTAAAAAATTAAAATATATCTAATAGATCTATAGTTATTAAGGTTTCTAGAAAAAAACTCCGGGTTCCCCCCTTAAAAACCCGCCCCTAACTAACGGGGCGGGTTTAAAGCTTAGCGGGGCGGGTCGGGTTAGGGTTATAGCTTTATAACCCGCCCCTAAAACCCGCCCCGCTCCGCCCCTAACCCGACCCCCCCCGTTTCGCCCCGCCCCGTTAGGGACTCTACTCCTACCTAGTACTAAGATAGCGGCCTCCGCTTTAAACTAACTATATCTAGCCCGTCGTACTACCGCCGCTACTACTACTACTCCTACTATATCTTCTAGTAGTTTTACGCTACCCCCCGCTTCCTCCCTACCTACTACTATAGATTCCCGCTTCTTCGCTCTCTTCGGAGGCGTAAGAGCCTCTAGTCCTCTACTACCGCTAACCTATTCTATATAGCTACCGTCCGTTCCTCTAGGGATAGGTCCCGCCGCCGCCTAGGACGCTAAGCCGCCCGCCTATAATCCTTAGCTACCCGCCTATAATTCCTAGCTACCCGCCTAGGATACCTAGCTATTCGTCTAAGACCCCTAGCTACCTACCTAGGACCCTACCGCTACTACCGCCGACGCTACTAATATAACGCCCGCCCCGTCTTTACTAGAGTTTAACTATACTACCGCTACTATTACTTCTACCTATACCTCTATCTCCGGTCGCTCGTCCTCTACCTCCTCGCCCGTTACCGCCCGTCGTACCCCTACTACCCGTAAGAATACCGCTACCCGCTACTAGAAGAAGAACGCCGCCTATACCGCCCTTACTTACCCCGCTACTATAGCCGACTAGTTAGTTAGGACCGTACGTATACTAATCTTCTATAGTAACCGTTTGCTAATCCTCGCTTCTAGGCTTAGTACCGTATTTATAATACTACGTATACGTCTAATAGCCGAGACTACCGCTACTAGAAGCCCCTACCTATAAGAGGTAACTAGCGAAATAAACTCGGACTCTAGTTAACTACTAATAGGATAATAGTAAGCGCTACTAGCCCTCGCTCGCCTACGCGTACTATACCCGGTACTAGGCTTAGTATACCCTAATATACGTTTCGTAGTCCGTCTTATTTCTCCCGCTAACCGATTAGGCCCTAGCTCGCTAGTTTAGCGTACGCCGCGTAGACCCGGTTAGGTTAAGACTAAAGGTATATCCTATAGCCTATTCGTTAATATATACTAACTATCTATAGCGAGTCCGCCTTATCGAGCTTAGTTACCGCCCTTAAGGCCTATAAGCTCCTCCGGTCCCTAGTAGACTAGGCCCTCGTCCCGCCGTAAGCTATATAAGCTCCCCTTCTTAATACTCCTACTAACCGTATAAAATAGAATGGTCGCCGCTACTACTACTACTACCTTCGAGGTAGTAGTAATAAATTTTATAATAGCTAGTCCGGTACCCGGCTCTTAGGTATAGGGACCCCGGCGGTCTAACTATAACTAAGGGAGGAGAGAAGGGGGGGGTAGGGTATTTCTTTTACGCTTTTTCTTTCTTTCTCTTTTTTTTTTTTTAAAGGTACGCGTAGTAGCGTTTAGCTGTCGCCGCCCGTACTAAAACCGGAGGGGACCGGATAAACCCTAAAATAAATAAAAAAAATATTCTAAAATTAAACTCTAATCCTAACTCCTAGTAAATATCCGAAATATAACTTACTATAATAACCTTATACGCCCGCTCCTTCTTAGCCGCCCTCTACTAAATTCCTATAGGGGGCTATTATTTTATCGTACGGGTCCGTAGACTAGTTTAAACTCGTCTATAGCTATAGTATCCTCTACGGCTTCTAGCGGCTCCTATATTATATCGTAGTAACCGCGCTATTTTACTAGGGCCTCGCGCCCTTATCCCCGCCTAGCCTTCCTAGTATATAGGATCTTCTCTACTTCGAACTCCTCGTACGACTCTAGTAGTACGGGGCCTAGTTAGGAGTCGTTAATAACCTACCTAGGTAGTAGGTCGTCTAGGTACCGCCGTAAAAGATCGGGGTAGAATATATTATATATCCCGCTAGGGATACCCTTAAGCTATACGGATATCGGGCTAATAACTTCGGCTACTATATATTTAGCGTATCGCGCGTCTAGCTTCTTCTTTAGCCTCTTACTACCGTAGTTCCTTAGGTCTAGCTATACTTTATCGCCGACCTAGAACCTTTGGGTAGGGACCTACTACCTATTATAGGACTTCTCCTATTACTATTACGAAACCCCTATTAGCGATTAGTATAGCTCTATAATCTTCTCTATCTTCCGAACGAACTCTTTAGCCCTTTATTTAGCGGGGATCGGGACGGATTCTATAGCTACCTCTTCTAACGGTATAGCCGTAGGGGCTTTAAAGCCGTATATCGTAAAAAATAGCGATATACCGATTCCCGTATAGTATCGGCCGTTTACCGCTAACTAGGCTACGGGTAGCTACTAGGCCTAGTTATTCTAGTTAAAGTTAATAAAGTACCGTAGGTACGCCTATACTTCCTAGTTAAGGCGCTCCGGGCCTCTATCTATTTAGGGGTAGTATACGCTACTTAACCGCTACTCGATACCTAGTAGGCGATAGAAGTATTTCTAAAAGGCGCCCGTCTAGTTCCTTCCGCGGTCCGACGTTATTATCCTAGGTAGCCTATAGTAGCGTACCTAGTATCTTAGGAATATCTCGGCGTAAGCCTCTACGTTAGTAGTAGGTATCGCTTTAAAAACTACGGTCTTACTTAGCCTATCCTTAATTATATAGAGGTTTATATTACCGTTAGACTCTAGGAGTTCTACTATAAAATTAATAGATAACTCCGAGAAAAATCTATTAGGGACCGGGAGCGACTATAGGAGACCGTATTTAGTACTACGCTAAACCTTATTACGGCTATAGCCGTTATAGTTCCGTATAAACCTCCGTATATACGAGGCTATTAGTAGCTAGTAGAAGTCTCGGCCTATAATAGAGAGCGTATTCTCCCTACCTAGGTAACTAGTTACCGCGGAGTCGTAGTTCTTCTAAATTAGCTTAGTCCTTAAATTATCTAGACCCCTTATATCGTCGTCCGACTCCTTTCGCTCTACGTCCGTTATAAATAGGGCGCCGGGTACCTATAGCTTACCTTAGTATCGTAAAAGGCCTTAGGTATCGATCTTGTAGTCCGCGATTTAAATCTTAATACGGGCCCTAGTAGGGATAGCTCGCTCGCCGAACTATACCGCCTAGAATACCCGTTAATAGTATATATCCTTAGTAACTACCCTATCCTAGAGCTCGTTAAGGGCGTCTTCCTAGAATAGGCCTCGACCTATACCGAAAACCCTATATCCTATCGCTATAGGGGCGGCTAGCGTATACTTAGTTAGGCTAGCCTCTAGGATTAGCTATTAGACCCTCGACGTATAATTATAGTAATCTAGGTTATCCTAATCTCGTCTAGATAGCGCGTCTAGAACTATTACTTCTAACCCTAGGCGATATACTATAGAGAACCTATATCTTATTAGGGTCTCTACGAACCGTATCTATCGCTCGGATAGCCTTTACTTTTTTATAAAGTATTCTAGGTTCCTATAATCCGTTATAATTATAAATAGACTATAGCTACGAAGCTCCGTATCCTAGTACTATAGGTACTAGACTACGGCTAGTAATTCTTTATTATAGATATTATAATTGATTTCGGCCTTATTTAGTTTTTCTAAATAGAAAGCGACTAGGTAGCGAACCCCGCTAGTCTCCTAGCTTAGAACCCCGCCTAGCGCGAAGCTACTACTATCGGCTTCTAGAAACGTCGAAAGCGCGGGATCCTATTATCGTAGTACGGGAGTACTTATAAAATACTCCTTTAAATCGTCGAAAGACGCCTAGGCCGTTTCGTCCTAGGAGAACGTAGTATTTACCCTACTTAGCGACGTAAGCGGGGCGGCGCGCGTAGAGTAGCCCTTAATAAATATTCGGTAATAGTTCGTAAATCCTAGGAACCTACGTACCTCCTTCTAGTTACGCGGGACCGCCTAATCTCAGATAGTTTAAACCTTCTTAGGGTCGGCCTAAAGGCCCCCCCCGTCGGCGTAAATAATAAAACCTAGATACTTAATACTCTTCCTCGCGAACTCGCTCTTCGCGGGGTCTAAGTATAGGCTAGCGTCCTAAAGCGCCTAGAGAACGGTACGTACCTTTTCGAAATAGTCTTAGTAGCTCCCTTAGGTATAAATTAGTATATCGTCTATATACGCTAAGGCGTATTCGTCGAGGAACTTCCGAAGTACTATATTAATATACTATTAAAAACTAGACGGTACCCTAGCTAAACTAAATAGAGTTATAAGCTACTCGAATAGCCCGTACCTAGTCTAGAACGCTATCTTATACTCGTAACCCTAGACTATTCTAAGCTTCTAAAATATACTTACTACGTCTACCTTTAATAAGTAGGTATAGCCTATAAGGTTCTAGAGGGTCTCTAAGATAAGTAGGAGCGGGTATCTATCTTCCTTAGTTACTATATTAAGTACTCTATAGTTATAGTAGAACCTTAGGCCCTCCGCGGGTTTCCGGATAAAAAGTACTAGCGCCCCGCCGTTTAAGCTCGATAGCCGAATAAATCCCTTAGCTAGTAGCTTGTTTAACGTTTTCTATAGGACTAGGAGCTCCTCCTTAGATATACCGTAGAGCGGCCCCTATAGTAAGGACTCTATTATCCCGTTAGGCTTCGTACGTAGCTCGATTCTATAGTCTACCCCTAGCTAGTAGGGGGCGAGTTTCTCCGCCTCTAGGCTTAAAAATAGCGGGATTATATCGTAAACCTCTAGGGGGAGTTACGCGCGGAGTTCCGCCTCCGTATTAGGCCTTTTCTCTATTATAGCCTTCTCGAAGTCCTCTATCGCTATAGTAGTAACTATTACCGAATAACTATCTTCTACCTTCTTAATATAGAAGGTTACTAGTATAACTACGAAGTTATCGGTCTCCGGCTATACCTATTCTATTAGCGTTAGCGTAGCGTTCCCGCCGGAGCTCTCTAATCGATAGGCTACTATATAAGGGTCGCCGCCTTCTACCGCTTTAGGGGCAGATTCCGCTACCTACCTTACTACCCGCCTATAGTATAGCCGGCCCTCGTCGGGCGCTATCCGGATACGGTTATACGCCTTCTAGGGGTTCCCTAAAATAACCGGAAAGGCTAGTTTAGGGACGTAGTATACGTAGACTACCTACTCGAAGCCGGCTATCTTAAGTTTTAGGGCGACTACCCCCTAAATACTAGACCCGGCTATATCGCCTATAGCGCCCCGGATCTATCTCGTCGTTTTTCCTACCTTAGGGAGTCCGAGCCGTTTAGCTAGGTCTCCGTCTATTATAGTATAGTACTAATAGCCTTCGTCTATTAGCGTAGATACGTAGGAAATACTATTAATTACTACGTTTATAAGTATATTATTCCCGTCTATATTTACCTAGTAAGTATCCTAGTCCTCTATTAGTACTCGACCTACTCCCTTCCTCTATCTTCGGAGGGGAGCTATCCTTTTCCCGGTAGGTTAGACTCGGTAACCTCTAGGACCGGAGTAGTCTCCGTTACGGCCGGGACTATTAAGGCGTTTATTCCTACCCCCTTTTAGGGGGGTCGCTTAGTAGGGCGGTATACGTAGTCGCTTATACGGTACCTACTCCCTCCGTACTAGAAGTAGAGACCTTTCTCCTTATAGCTATCTAGCTCTACCTTAGATACCTACTTCGCTCTTAGTATAGCGCTACTCCCCCCTTACGTAGGGGGGCGGGGCGCGGCTACCTTAGCTCGGTCTACGACCCGTACTAGGATTATAATAGTATCGCTATCTACGGTACTACCGTATAAGGCTAAGCTTATAGCCGCCGCGGTATAGGGGCCGCCGCCTAACTACTTCTATTTAGACCGCTAGGTCGAGAATCGCGTAGCGAACTAGCTAGTATATTTATAGTTCTATATAATACGTCTAATCTCCGCGGTAAATTAGGTATACCCCGTCTCCCTCTATATAGTAACTAGAAGTATATTATCCTAGTTATAGAGGGTCTTCCGTAGCTACTATATCTTAACCTCGTCGCTCTACTAGGCGCTATTAGATACTAGTAGGAGTTCGTTAAAGACTAGCTAGTAATCCTACTATAGCTAGCCGTCGTTATATTTTAGGCTTACTAGCTTTTCTAGGGCCGTTATCTTTTCTATAGAGTCCGTAAAAATATACTTAATCTCTAAGAGAAAGTCCTCGGGGTTCCGTTTACCGTCGGGGCCGCCGGCTACCTAAAAACCCCTTATACGAGCCCTTTTCTCGTAGGTTAGGTAGTCGTTAATAGTATCCTAGTAAAAAGGGGCGGGAAGTACCAGCTTCTATACGGCCCTCGTCCTATAGGAACTCTAGATTCGGAGAAAAAAATCTCTAAAAGTAGCTATAGACCTATCCTATTATAGCGGTCGCTATTCTCGAGGTCCGTAGACTAGGTTGTCCGTCGCGGAGTCCGATCCGCCTAGGCCGCGGTCCTAGATAGCCGAGACTAGGCTCTAGATAGATACGTTATTACCTTTTAGCTCTACGTAGGCCTTATCCGCCTTAAGTAGACTAGCCTACGCCCTTTATAGCTAGGCCTCCTACTCCTCTAAGCGGGTAGCCTAAGCCTACTACTATACTATTAACTACTAGATAATAGTACTATAGTTATACGGCGTAATATTACTACTATTACCCTCCGTAGGGTCTATCGTAGTCTCTATAGCTTCTAGAGCGCGTCGAGAGAAAAATAAAAAGAGTTAACTTAATATTACGGGAGACCCTAGTATATACTAAAAGGTAAGGTAGTAGATAGAACTAAGTTAACTAACGAGCTAGAGAGGGGGAGGAGCTCTCTCCTTATACTCTAACGAGGAGACTATACTCTAACGTACGGTCTCTAGTTCTACTCCTTTCGTAGTCTATTCTTCCTTCCTTTTAGCTACTAGGGTACTAGCCCCTAATAGTATAATAATACGATCTAATTCTTATTACTTACGTTAACTTTAGACTCTCTCTTCTTTACTCCTAACTACCTTGTCTATCTCTTTATAAACTACCCTATCTATCTCTTTACGAAATACTTAAAGATCCTATTACCTTACCTTTATATAGTAGCTAAGCGGTAGAAGTTAATAGTTATCTAATACTATATTATCTACGCTTATCTTACCTATATTTTGGAGGTCGTACTAGGGTTTCTCTCTATAGCTAAGACGATTCCTAGTAGCTATTATAGTATTATAATTGAACTTATACTTAGGATTAGGGTCCCCAACGGGGCGGGTTGGGGCGGGTTATAGGGTAGGGAACCCGCCCCGTTAGCGGGCCGGGTTTTAACGGGTTAGGGCGGGGTCCCGGGGCGGGTTATAGTTTAGAAGAAAACCCGCCCTATTCGCCCCGTTCGGGTTTTCCACGTGATTTTTATTAGGTTATATATATAGATATATTAATATATTATATTCCTATTAGGTAGAGTATAATATAGAGACTATAATAAGTATTTAAAAAATTAAAATATATATAATGGATCTATAGTTATTAAGGTTTTAAGAAAAAAACTCCGGGTTCCCCCTTTAAAAACCCGCCCCTAACTAATAGGGCGGGTTTAACGCTTGGTAGGGCGGGTCGGGTTAGGGTTATAGCTTTATAACCCGCCCCTAAAACCCGCCCCGCCCCGCCCCTAACCCAACCTACCCCGTTTCGCCCCGCCCCGTTAGGGACCTTACTTAGGATACTCTCTCTCTCTTTTTAGACTAGATTATCGAACTCTCGAATATTAGGCTTTATATTAGACTTTGAATATTAGACTTTAGGACTTTAGGACTCTCTTTCTTTACTATTAACTTAACTATAGGACTATTAGACTATCGAAAAGGAACTTCGTATATTAATCTTCGACTACTAGACTTTTAAACTTTCCTTCGAATACTAGACTATATACGACTCTCGACTTTAGACTCTTAACTTTAGACTCTCGACTTTAGACTTTTAACTACCTTTTTTTTTTAGAATACCTTCGAACTTTTATACGAATATTAACTAGTATTACTTTATACCTTCGAACCGACCTTTTCTCTCCTTATAACCGAATAATACTCGATTAACCGACTATTACTAAACTTAGAAATAGGAAAAATCTTTATAAAGGTCTAAGTCTAAGCTATATTAACGGAAAATTAGAATTTAGAATAATTACTAGTAATATCCTAGTTCTTTTAACTTCTTAGACTAAGTCTAGGATATCCCGTTAGTAGAAATTATACTTTGTACGAAAATACCTAGGATTACCTATACTATTAATATATTACCCCTCTATAGACTATATACCCTTATCTAATAAGTTAGAAAAGAGAGGCCTAACTATACTATATACGAAACGGTACTACTCTCGCCGTCTAGGCTACGAACTCCGTATATCGGCGTATAGATCTAACTCCTTTTAGCTACTTATCTTCGAAATTATCTAGGAACTCTTAGTATTAATACTCTTATCTCTAAGAAACGTACGCGAACGAATATAATATAAAATAAATAGAATAACTTAAGACTAACGAAAAATCGAAATACCTATATACTTACGCCTAGACTAAAGGATCTCTCCTACTAGAATACCTTCGGATTCTTCTAGCCCTCCCTCTAGTAACCCGTCTACGGCTAATCTTAGCCCTATAATTAAAGGACTAGCTACTCGTTCTAATATAATTAACCTTATTAATACCCTTAAGGATTTTACTATTACTAGAAGATAGGAAAGAAAGACTTAAGCCTTTAATCTTAAGAACTATACGCTCTCTCCTAAGGAACGCTTCGATAGTCGGAATATTACGGACTTCCTTATTCGCCTTAAAGATACCTTCGATACCTACGATATTACCGACGATACCTATAAGATCTAGGCTCTTACTTATAATATTAAGTCTAGCTATCTATACGATATTAAGCTTTTAGGTAGCTATAAGGAACGTAGCTATAGAACTCTCCGTAAATCCCTTCGTAAGGAATATATCGCTACTAATAACCGTTAGCGAAAGGAAACTACTACTTACCTCTACGAACTTACTTTTTAAAGCGCCTCTTAGAAACTAGATACTCGTAGCTTTATTAAGGAATTTAAGAACTACTATCTACTTATTATTAATACCGATAAACTAACTAGGTCTACTATAAGTAGGATCTTCCTTAGTAGATTACTAGAATCGGTTCGTTAATAGGTTAACCTAACGCTTAATATCGACTCTCGTATTCGCTCTACCTTTAACGATATTAAACGGATTATCCTTGAAGCTAAACGGATTATTATTAGTAACGAGAATATATTACTCTTTATATTAGATAGTTATAAAGGAAGTACCCTTAATAGGGTTATTAAACGAATAGTCCTTCGAAGGAACGAGGCTATAGCTAAAGAGAAACCTAAAACTACTAAACCTTAACTTAGGGCTAATATTATTAAAGCTCTTAAAGGTCTTCGTAGAACGAATACTTCTCGGGACGTTCTACTCTTCGCTATTACCGAAAGTACGGATCCTACTATAGTAGTAGCTAGGAAAGATATAAAATAGTTTACTATACTTAACGATTAGATCTATAATAACTTTCGCTCTTCTACTTAGTCTAATACTATACTATTAGGAAGTTCCTTCGTTTATACTAACCTACGTAGAAATTACTATAGGGGGCTAGCTAATACTAACTAGTCCTCCTAGTATATCTAGAATACTACTAACTAATATAGTTAGTCCGCTAATATTTAGTCTACTAGTACCCCTAGTAACCCCTAGCCTCTACCCCTAGCCTAGCTAAGAAACTCGAACCTAACTACTCTACCTACTAACTACCCTTTAATCCCTTCTTCGTTACCGCCCCCTATATAGACTACCTAGAACGGAACATTAGAAAAGAGAGGTTATAGGAGCTATAGAAGTATAGAATATTACGAACGGATATACCCTAACGTTATAGAACTAGTTACTTAAGGAATTTACTATTAGAATATAAACGTAATACCTAGATAGTAGTACTAGGGAACTTCAGCCGCTCTAGGCGGGAAAATCGGAGGAATTATTAACGGCTAGAACTATAGTAACTAGATCCGTACTTAATTAGCTTAGTCTTAATAGGGCTCTAGTAGTATTTCGTTATTTAGGACAGTTAAGTCATTTATTAGAATTATTAAATTAAGCGACTTAGAGTAGGAAGACTTTAGTACGTAGGTTTAGGTATCGAATATTAGTAAGGTAGGAGGAGGCGGATTTATACCTTCTATTATTCTTACGGCTACTACCTAACTACGTTTATCTATACGAAAACCTCTATTAGAAAAGGTAAAAGGAAAATAGCCTACTAGGGTTACTAAGTCTAGTAGATCTAAGGCCCCGATAGTTAAGTATATAGTATATAGTTATATTACTAAGACCGCGGAATAATAGAATAGCGAAGGAGACTCGGATATAGACTTAGACTTAGAAGACGACGAACTAGACGTAACCTTTAGGAACTCGCTACCTAAACTACTAAAGAAAACTCGTAAGCCTAGGAACCTAACTCTTAAGTAGTACGTTACGAAGAAAGATAAGGCTACCGACGGAATACGTATAGTAGGGAATATCCTCTAGTAATTAGTCTAACTTAGTCTTTAGGATACTATTATTTATATTCCGGTATTTAGAGATCTCTTATATAAGTCCCTACTAGAATAATTAGCTGATAATATCCGTCCCAAAATAGAGGAAATAGAACGAAGGAAATAGGAAAAGGCTACTAAAAGGAAGCGGAAAATAGAAGAAAGATAGAAAGCGAACGGAATAAAATAAGAAGTAGGAATTATAGCGCTACGCTTAGAAGAGTAGAAACTAACTTCGGAAATAGTTCTTCGTATTAATAAGGATAATAACCGTTCTCGCGTCTCTATAAGGAGCCCTACTTTAATAGCTTAGATTAGAAAACTAGAGATTAAGGCGTTATATAATACTAGAGCTAAAGTAAACGTTATATCTAAAGGAGTTATAAGGAGTTATAGATTAGTAGTTAATAGTATTAAGTAGGATATCTAGGGACTAGTTTTAGATAAGCTTAAGGTTACCGACGGGAGGAGAGTTCCTCTAGTTAGCTAGACTAGCGCGCGTATACGGATCGCCGGAGTAGACTTTAATTATAAAAATATAGTCTTTATAGTACTTAGGGACTACTCTTAGGGAATAATACTTAGTTAGCCCTTCTTAGTACGGAGTCGTCTCGTTATATAGGCTAAGGCGGATAGTAGTATTTCGTATAAGGTATTCTCTATAAACGGCGAATAGAGCGTTATATAGTAAGTAGTTATCTTAGAATTCCTATATAATAGGTATAAGTCTAGTCTTTAAATCCCTTATACTTATTTAGATATTCTAATTCGGACGATTCGGAAAATAAGGAGGCGGAGTCCTAGGTCTTAGAAGGATATCCGCTATATATATAAGAAACCTAAGGCTCCTAGTACTAAACTTAGGCTAGAATATATACGAATAGCTTTTTAACGACCCGATCCGCGACGAGTTTCTTTTACTACTAGACTTTAGGAGACTTCTATATAATAAGACTTATACTACGACTAGACTTAATATAGCTACTATAGTAAACGAGATAAAGCTATAAAAAGAAAGGGATAAGCTTCTATAGGAATAGCGGATAAGGTACTAAATATTTACCTATTATCGCCTTATACCGGCGAAGTCTTAGACCGGATTACTAATATTTAGATACTTAGATAAATAGGACTTACTTTCCCTAAGGATTTCCTTATTTTCGACTAGCTCCCCGATAAAATATAGAACGAAATACGTAAATAGTATATATAAGAAGAAAGTAGATAAGATCCAACCTAGGGTCCCTAACGGGGCGGGTTGGGGCGGGTTTTAGGATAGAGAACCCGCCCTATTAGCGGGTCGGGTTCTAACGGGTTGGGGCGGGGTCCTAGGGCGGGTTATAGATTAGAGTAGGGTCCCCAACGGGGCGGGTTGGGGCGGGTTTTAGTATAGGGAACCCGCCCCGTTAGTAGGTCGGGTTCTAACGGGTTGGGGCGGGGTCCCGGGGCGGGTTATAGATTGGAGGAGAACCCGCCCCGTTTATACTAGCGCGGGTCTACGTAATACTTTCTTAGCGCTTATATAACTACTAAGATATAACCTAATAGTAAGTAATAATAGCCCTAACTATATAGAGTATAGAGGTATAGTTAGATTTAGTAGTAAATAGTTAGTAGATTTTATATTCAATATTTATATATTTCTAGTAGTCTCCTAGTAGTCTCCTAGTAGTCAAAGTAAGTAGATAAATAGAAATTACGTTTAATAATACTATAATAGCTAAAACTAGGGTTTTTCTTATTTAGAGAGATCTTCTATATATATATTATTAATAATCTAGTTATCCTCCTCTTCTTCTTCTTCTTCTTCTTCTTCTTCTTCTTCTTTATCTTCCTCTCTATTACTCTTAATATCTAATTGAAAAGTACGTTTATCCTTATCCTTAGACCTATTAACTTTATTAGCTAATTTTTTAGTAGTAGCTTAGAGCTCTTATATCTTCTTATCTATATTAAGAGTATAACCTAAACTATTAGTCGCCTATAATACTAATAGTTTTATAATAAGATTAACCTTATCTATATCCCTTATTCTACTAAATCTCTCTCTTACTTCTACCTTTTTACTAAATATTAACTCCTATACCTCTATTATAAGCTCTCTATTAGGTAGATTCTCCTTTAGCTTAATCTTATCTATAGGGTATATATCCTACTAACGAGTAGGACTAGGAAGCCTTTTATCGAAATTATAGCGATAAGCTAGGAGATTTCGTATTAAAGTAACCTACTCTATAGAAAAGAATTAAAGGGGAGAGATTTAGGGTAGTTAATTAGCTAGGTAGACTAGTAGTTACTCTTCTCTATCTTTATTATAGAATAAGCTTACTAGACTCTAAAAGGATATTAGAAACTACTAGGAGACTACTAGAAATTAAAAGACTTACCTCTAAATCTTCTTCTAAAAGAAGTTTATAGATATTATACGTACTCTTAACTAAATTCAAACTACTATTTATTAAATTTACTAACCCCTTCCTAATTACTTACTAGGACCGTCTTACTTACGTAAAGACGACTAGATAAAACTCTATATAGCGTTAATCGTAGGACTCGTCGAATAGTATAGTAATATTACTACCCTAAGCCTAGGGTATTATATTAATATCTATCTCCTCCTCTTTACTCGATTCTTAACTAGAGCTTTCTTCTACTCTATTATTTATATCTTTATCTTGATTACTAAAATCGAAAAGCGTAAGTAGGTCTAGTTTAAGGAGGCTAGGATAGGTACTATTCGATATTCTAGGGCTAGATTAGTATATATTACTACTAGGATACTACTAGGTTCTTACCGCTTATTATTAATAGCTTACTTAGCTTACGTAATTTAGGACCGCTACTTAGTATCTAAGAGAAGATTCTAACTATTAGACTTTTTTAGTTTTTGACGAGCCTCTAACTTTACTTAATTTAATACGTGCTAACTCCTTATAACCTAGAGATTAAAGCCTCTCTTTTTACTACGCCGCGTACGTTCTTTAACTATATAAATATTAGTAGAGAGGAGTTTAGTTGGTTTTAGTAGCGCTATTATTTATAGATCTATAGATTTACGCTAGACTAAGCCTAGTAGTTTACTAGTAGTTCAAGGCTTATAAAATAAGCGAGATTGAAGTAGAGTTAAGCTTAAATTTAATTAGTATAATTAGTAGAAGTATTTTGTATATTTACGCTATATAGTACGAAAAGTATAGTCGTCCGATATCGGTACGCTAGTTTACTAGCGCTATAGAGTTTTTACGTCTATACGTACGCTAATAATCTATATAGCTTTATCCTTACTTTTTAACCTATATTACTACTAGATTACTACTAGCAACTACTAAATTAAAAGTAAATTAACTAATAATTATTACTAATTATTTAATAGTACGTAGTAAGGGTACCTACTAGCGTAGCCTTACTTCTAAAGTAGATCTTCGAGTAGCTAACGAATTAAAAAAGGCTACCCTACCTCTACTAGATTCTCCTCCAATTAAACTAGTAGAGCCTAGTAGTTATCCTAGTAGTCTAGGTAGTCTAGATCTCAATTCCTAGCCGGCTAGTACCTAAATTAAAGAAGAGCTACTTAGAACTAGAAGTACTAGCTATTCCTTAAGTATTTCCTTATCTTTATAAGCCTTAGATCTTAAGATAGTAGATAATAATAGAAATATTATTAGTAAGTATAGGAAGACTAAGAAGAAGGACCCGACTACTAGGGAAAAGACCCTATTTAAAATACTAAAATCTAAAGAGCTAGATAAAGAAGATAATAAGTTTAAGGATACTCGAGAAGACCTAGAAACTACTCTAAAAGACCTAATTAATAATGCTTAAGAGTTAGATACTATTAGAGAAGAGCTAGATACTACTATAAAAAAGCTAGATACTACTTAACTATAGTATTTTAACTAGGTAATACTTAATACTTAAGAGTTAGATACTATTAGAGGAGAGTTAAATACTACTATAAAAAAGCTAGATACTACTCAAATATAGGGTTCTAACTAGGTAATACTTAATACTTAAATACTAGAAGATCCTAGCGAACCCTTAGATTCTATTCCTAAATTAAGGAGGAGATTTATATTACTACTACTACTAGTAGTATTAGTAGTAGTAGTATTAGTAGTAGTAGTATTAGTAGTAGTAGTATTAGTAGTAGTATTAGTAGTAGTAGTATTAGTAGTAGTATTAGTAGCAGTAGTAGAAGCAACAGAAGTAGTAGTAGTAGAAGTAGTAGTAGTAGTACTACTACTACTACTACTAGTAAGAAAGGAACTAGCAGTAAAAAAGATACTAGTAAGAAAGATACTAGTAAAAAGAATACTAGTAAAGAGACTAATAGCTAGTAAGGTAGTTACTAGTACTAGTAAAAGTACTATTATAGCTACTAGAAGAAGATCTACGCTTAAGGCTCGAAATACTACTAGTAGTAAGGCCCTAGTAAAGCCTTTAGGGGGATTAGCTACTCGAAAATAAATTACTAGGAAAGATAAAAGTAATATAGGTAGTATAAGAAAACCCTACCGTTATAAGCTAGGAAGTAAGTTAGAATTATATATTACGTAGAATTCCTAGTAGTATCCTAGTAGTCTCTAACGCTTTCTAGCCGTTACTCTACGTAAGATCCGCCGCTACTAGAAGAGTACCAACCTCCTTATATAGAAAATACTATTTAGTAGGGTTATTCGAGAGGTTATATATAATTTTAAGGAAGACCTTCGATTTCAAGTAACTATAATATAAGTACTCTAAGAGGCTATAGAATACTATCTTATTAGTCTTTTTAAAGGTAAGTTATATTTTAACCTATTATACTAGTACTAGTACTAATATATTATTCCTAGATACTAACCTCTATACTATTTATACAAATCGTGTTATAATTCAGTCTAAGGATATAGAATTGGCGAGGAGGCTTCGTAGTAATAAGAAGAAGAGTTAATTTAATAAATTCGGAGCTAGGAGGATATATTTTATTTAGTATACTAGTAAATAATATATTCTATACCAATGTCTCCCTCTTTAACTACTAGAAGACTACTAGGCTTATATTTAATTTATAAATTACTTGCTCTTTATATATAAGAAGAATATTTCTATAATAGTTAATAAATAAGTATCTCTCCTTAATAATATATTAAAGAATGACTTTATTAAAGAATTACTTTATTAAAGAATTACTTTATTAACGAATTACTTTGTTAAAGAATAAACGGCTAGCTATATATTTTTGAATAAAGATTGAATAAATATATTTAATTTTCATTCAAAAATATATTCCGAGCTTAGTATATAATAATATTATCTAGAAGTAAGTAGATTTATAGAAGATATATATATAAAACCGTAAATACTATTAATATATTTATATCTCTACGTATTAAAGTTATATCTTTATATTTATACTTTATTAAATAGTTTCTTAGCCTTATAGAACCTAAAGTAGCTTAGCTATATTCTTAGTACTTCCTATAAATATAATAGTAGCTTCAAATAAGAGATACTACTTATATACTATTCCTTCTTAACTAATACTACTTCTCTATTATAGCTTTATTATCTTTAGTAACCTACGTCCCTTCTCCTATAGGTAACCTACTATCGGTAGGTAAAAACGACGCCTATTTTAAATAGATACTAAATAACTCTAAGTAGTTCTATAACTAGTAGATTATAATATAATAGTACCGGGAAAATATATTAGTCCCTACCCCTAACCTTCTAGTATAGGGAGCTGATAGGAGAGCTACGGGCTAGTAGTATTTTATTAAAGGCGCTCTTCGTATTTCTAGTAAGCCTCGTACTATCTATATACGATACGATCTAGTCGTAAAATATCTATATAAGAATAGAACTAGTTAAATTAGTTCTTACGTAAAGACGAGGGTATATCTATCGACCTTCTTAGCGCGAGGAATAGTATAGCTAACTATAGAAGAGGGCCTAAGGGTAGCCGTAAGACTACTAGGAGACTACTAGGTTTTCTAATTTTAGTTCTACTAATATTCTACTCTAGAATCGACGAGTTAGGACTAAGATAGCGAATACTAGAAGCCTCGTACTATCCCTAGCTAATTTCGATAAACAACTCCTTCGTACGATTATTATATATAAGTAGTTATTAATAACTATCGATAACTTGGAATTCCTACGCCTAGTTATATACCTTAAACCTAAGCGACGGCTCCCTTCGTTATTAACTATTACTAATAAAATCCTTACCCTACGAAAGAAGTTAGAGGAGTCTATCTATAAACGCCTCCTACTAGTACCTTAGAAAGTCTTAATCGTCCTCGACGGATAGTCTACGCTACGCCGGAATAGCTTCCTCGTAATTAAAGTATACTAGGTTTATAATTAGACCCTAATAGAAGCTTTAATCGGTTTCGAGCCCTACTATAGTACTTATACTAGTAGGGACCTTACTAGAGTTATAATAGCGCGCCTTAAGTATTTTAATCTCGGTACTAGGGTTATTACTTTTACTACGGATAACGCGTCGAATAATAAAACAATAGTATAGTCGGTAAATAAATATATTAAGGTACTTAGTAGGGATATTCCTAATATAGTAAACGAGATCGCGCTATATCCCTATATCTTTTATATTATATAACTATATTATAATAGTCTCCTCGTAGATATCGAGTATCGGCCGAAAAAGGAGGAGTTTATTAGGAACTAGGAGGCGGAGGAAGAGGAGAGGGTTCTAGTAATTACTAGAGAGGAGTCTACTAACTCTAAGTATAGTATAAGTTATTTTCCTTCTTTTAGCCTCCTAGTAGTCTTCTAGTAGTCTCCTAGTATTCTTCTAGTAGTCTCCTAGTAGTCTCCTAGTAGTCTCCTAGTAGTCTCCTAGTAGTCTCCTAGTAGTCTCCTAGTAGTCTTCTAGTAGTCTTCTAGTAGTCTCCTAGTAGTCTCCTAGTAGTTTCGTAATACTAATTCTTCTATAAAGCTACTATATACGGTTATAAAGGCCCGTTAAATTATAATCTTTATTAACTTAAGCGAAGGCTAATAGCTTATATTCTCGGAGATTTAAATAATCTAGTATCGCGCTTACTACCCTATTCCGGCTAAGATTCGACTTCTACGATATACCTAAGATATTAAGACGAGTTAGGACTCGACGTACTATATACTTATACGACTTCTAAGATTAAGAGACCCGATTAATCAATTTATAGATAAGGAATATCGATACCTTAGCCTAAGCGAAGATAAATAGGGCTAAGTTTCCTACCTTATTACTATCCTCCGTCCCTTCGCGGTATATACGTAGCTTATTAGCTCTATACGTAACCTAATAATCTACTCGGTCTTCGATATCTATAATCGACTATTTATATACCTCGAGAATATAGAGGAACGGCTTAGAGATAAGAACTGTTAGTAGAAGTAAGAGATTAGTCGGGTATATAGTAAGGTAGTAGATAAGCTTAGGGTCTACTATAGTATAACGTCTAATATATAGGCTAGAAAGTACTATAGTATAGTAATCCTACTCTATCCTCGTTATAAGCTTAATACTTAGAACTAGCCTAAATAGTAGCCTATACTAGAAGATCTACTCGATTAGTAGGTATATTATTAGACGGAACTATACGTTCTATATAATACTTAATATACGTAGCGAAACCTAGTAATACGCCGCGTTGAAGTCCTATTATCGCTTTAATAAGGGTATATTAACCTCGATTCGGTTATAGATCTCCGTACGGTAGTAGAGCCTTCTACTAAGTATAATACGCGCCTAACAGCGACGCGCGTAGTAATAGATATATAGCGAGAGTTCGATAAGTATCGCTTATAGAGTAAGCGAAAACCCTAGTCCCTAGTAGTTTTCTAGTAGTCGCTAATAATCCCTAGATAAAGTACGGCTAGATCTTAAGGAACTATTCTAGTAATAGAGATCTATTAAGTACCGGTTCCTACGGATAGTAATAATAGTAAAGGATCTCTTTGCTATTTAAGCGGCCGGTATTAGTATTAAACGAGAGTTTAGTATTACTAGTAACTTTAATACGGATAATAAGTTATATAGCGTATAGGTTCTTAGTACGTTAATAGTAAGTAACTATAAGTAGATAGTAGATTCCAAGTAGTATATACTTAACTACTATTCAATAGGGAGAAGGGATATTTATATAACTAAAGATAAATTAGCTACTAAGCGAGCTAAATAGACTAAGGAACTTATTCGTATAGTTAACGAGATATAGAGGTTAGATAAAATTAGCGATAGGGAGGATACTACGGACCCTAATAATATACTACTACTAGCTAAAGGAGCTTCTCCCCCTATACGGAGGTTAGTAAATAGATTACGACGGGATAATAAGGGTCTATTAGGTAAGCGGCTCGAAATAGTTAAGGGTATAGGAGATCGTATTAGTAGTTATATTATAATACGTCGGCGAACCTAAGCTACTACCCGAAGTATAGGAAGGCGTAGGACGGGTCGCGCTATAAGACTACCGGTAGTATTACCTAGAGGTAGTATAGTTCTTTAGGCGATAGTTAATAGCCGACGTAGTTATAAAGGTAATAATAAGGGCCCTATAACTAGGAGCGGAGCTCGTCGTACTTAGTTTCAAGCTCTTAACTTTCGAGCCGTAGATTTAGTTATAATATAACTTATTATAAGCTCTATAACTACTAGAAGACTACTAGAAATATTTCGACTATCGTTATAACTACTAGAAGACTCTTTTTAACTACTAGAAGACTCTTTTTAACTACTAGAAGACTACTAGAAATACCGCGTATATTCTAAATATACTAACGGTATTATATATAGGTTATAACGGGTTAGGTTACGAGACCCCGCCCCTATCTAACGGGGCGGGTTAAGAGCTTAGCGGGGCGGGTTAAGTTAGGGTTTTATACTTATAACCCGCCCCGAAAACCCGCCCTACCCTATCCCTAACCCGCCCCCCCCCCGTTTGGCCCCGCCCCGTTAGGGACCCTAGATTAGAGGAGAACCCGCCTAGTTCGCCCCGTTCGGGTTTTCCACGTGATTTTTATAGGGTTTTATATATAGATATATATATATTTTATATTCTAAAAAGATACTCTATAACCTAGAGATTATTATAGGCTATTAAAAAATTAAAATATATATAGTAGTTCTAAAGTTATTAAGGTTTCCCTAAAAAATCTCCGGGTTCCCCCCTTAAAAACCCGCCCCTAACTAACGGGGCGGGTTTATATCTTAGCGGGGCGGGTCGGGTTAGGGTTATAGCTTTATAACCCGCCCCTAAAACCCGCCCCGACCCGCCCCTAACCCGATCCCCCCCGTTTCGCCCCTCCCCGTTAGGGACCCTAATCTAACCTTAGAACGTTTAGCTTACTAATAGATCTATACCTAGCGGTCGTATAGATTGGAGAGATATAATACTAAAAGAGTAGTTTAGTACGGAACCTTACTATTACCTTAATAGATTCCTCGAGAAACGCTACGCCCGTTTCCCTCGTTAGACTCGGCTTATAGAACTCCGGTTTAATAATATACGTATTAACTAGTCCCTTAGCCTAAACGAACGATTACTAGTTAAGGAAATACTTATACGATAAGAACCTACCCTCGTATAGAGCTTCGAAGAATACGGTAAAATTAGGAAGGAAGTAGTACTAGTATAAGTTATCTAAGTAGTAGACTACGAACCTTAGTAAGTAAAACCCTTTAATATCCCTAAGGCTCTATTAAGCGAGATTCGTTAGATATTTTACGAAAGAATTAAGACGGGAAGACTCGAACCTAGTTATACCTTATATCGTAATCTATAGTTTTTAGTTTTAAAGAAAAACGGTAAGTATCGGCTAATTAATAGCGCTACGAACATTAACGTAGTTACTATTAGGGACGCGAACGTACTACTAACGGCCGATAAATTTTCTAACTCGTTTACTAGATACGTAGGGATATCGCTTACTAACCTTTTCTCTAGGTACGACTAATTAGAACTTACTAAAGAGAGTCGCGATCTTACCTTATTTATATACCCGTTTAGTCTTTTACGAATAACTACTCTACCTTAAGGAGCAACGAACTTAGTAGCCTAATTTTACTATATATCTTAGATAATTATTTCCTACTAGTTTAAATATAGCGATGTTTACGTAGACGATATAATTACTAGAACCCCGAAAAAGTATAATAACGATAAGGAATCCGAGCTTAAGGGAGTACGTCGAGGGGTCTTAGAATATATAGTTAGGCTAGATATAGTTCTTACGGATATTAAACGCGTAGGAGTAATAATATTAGGAGAAAAGTTCGATATTTATAAAGAGGGCGTAAATATAGTCGGATACTATTACGATCGAGAAGGACGATACTTAAATACTTCTAAGGTAGCCGCTATTTTAGACTAGTTAACTCCTAGGTCTATTAAGTCTATAAGAGCTTTTATCGGAGTCTATATCTATTACTAAATCTAAATATAGGATTTTATTACTATTTCGAAATCTATCTTCGTATTATTTAAGAAGGACTCAGAATCCTATTAGGGAAAGGAATAAGATAAGGTAATAAAAACTCTTTAGGAAGCGCTTACGACTATACCCGTACTACGACTAGTTATATACGAACTAGATTTAGGGGAGATTATTCTTATAGTAGATACTTTAGGAGAAGGATAGGGAGCGGTCCTATAATAAATAGACGAACTAGATAAGAGATACCTATACTAATATAAAAGCGGGATCTAGTCGCTATTAGAAAGGAAATATAATATAGTTAAACTAGAATACTACGCCCTTTTATACGCTCTTAAGAAATTCTACCTTTATTTTTAGGGAACGTATTTCGTAGTCGAAACGGACGCCCGGACTTTAATCTATTAACTTAATAGAGTATCTTCGGATATAGTAGGATCTCTAGTTATATAATAGCTCGTATAGATTTAGATATAGGATTTTAATATCCGATACGTTCCCGGGAAAAAGAATATAGTAGCTAATAGACTCTCCCGCTAATTTAGTAACGTACCTAAAAAGGATATCCCTACTATTCCTAACTTCGATATCGAGGATTTTATCGATCGATAACTTAGAGCCCTTTACTATTCTAGTATCTACGTCTATAAGCGTAACCTACGGTATACGATCTAGCTCTACCTAATAACTATACCTAGTCTAGAAAATAACAATAATACTAGTAGCGAAAGTTCTATAGATTAGAACGAGGAATACGGAGAATTCGGTTTATCGGAACCTTAGGAAGGATTAAATAACGAATATACCGCAGAATACTAAGCGATTACTAACTAGCTTATAATATTAAAAGTCGCGGACTATCTTAAAGGTAAATAAATTACGGCTATAAAAAGAAAGATAATAGGCTACCTTATAGCTAGACGATAACTATTTAAGCGAGGTAAATAAAGATAAGCCTACTATCGCGTAATTAATAACTAGGACCAACGAAAGGAAATTATCGTTACCCTCTATAATAAATACGGCTATAAAGGACGCGAAACTACCGTAGTACTTATTCGGAATCGATATTACTAGGACGGGTACTATAACGACGTTAGTAAATAGATTAAAGAATATCCTTAATATTAAATAAGCGATCGAGCGTACGTAGTAGAACCTCTAAATATAACTATTATTCGGAGTAAGATTCTTAGCGTAAGATAGTCTATTAATTATACGATAATTACCCTATAAGATAGTTATAGCTATCTTATTTAGGTAAGGGAGGAATTAAGCGGTTAGCCTAAGGTAAGAGTACTCCGTTTAGTACCTACGTCTAAGAATATCGTAGATTTTATTTTTAAGGAACTAATCTATCGATAGGGTATTATATCGGAAATTAGAGTTAATAGAGGTCCTAAGAATAAACTATATACGGATATACTTCTAAAACTATACGATATTAGAAAGATTAAGATTTTACTATATAATAGT
The DNA here is from genome assembly GCA_004522665.1 of Venturia nashicola. NCBI lineage: Eukaryota > Fungi > Ascomycota > Dothideomycetes > Venturiales > Venturiaceae > Venturia > Venturia nashicola. The sequence goes on from SNSD01000031.1 coordinate 200,342, forward strand.
TAAGGTTAAGGAGGAATCGAACGGTCTTACTTAATAATATAGGAAGCCTTCCGACGAGTAACGAACGGGAACTAGAAACCTTAGAAAGATTTATTACTAGTAATACTTTAGGCCGAACGGATAATAGTTAATAGAATAACTAGTATAACTCTAGTTAGGATAATACTTAGTAAAGAATACGTCCTTCTAATTAAACTAAAAATAGTTACGTAGTAAAACCTTCCTTGGTCTATAGTTAGGATAATAGAATACCTTCTTTTTCTACGAGCTAAGTAACTAGGTTAGAGAGGGGAAGACCTCTAGGAAGCTATCGTAAGGTAGGAACGTATAAGATAGGAAGTAAACGAGTACTAGGAATCGTAATATTAAACTAGAATACGTACTAAAAACCTAGACGTAGGATAACTTATCCTTTTATATAATATAAAGATCGTTAAGGATTTCGGATCTAAATTAGATTTTATATAGGTCGGTCTATACCGTATCGCGGAAGTATATAAGGATAGGAGAACTAGATTACCTATTAGTAGCTACGTACTTAAGGAACTAAATAGAGTTTTAGTATATAAGACGATTCGAGGAAATAGGATTAGGATCTTCTACTAGAGGGATAGGCCTATAGGTAATAACCTCCTTAATACCGGTTAGGATTATAGGATAGAATAAGAATAAGGCTAGGATTAAGATAATACTTAATTAGATAAGGATAAGGAATAGGAATAGGAAAAGTAACCCGGTAACTAGGATCTAGAATTCTAGATATATTAGTTCGCCGATCTAGACTATAAGTAATTATTCCTAGACTAGAAGGATTCGACCCTAGCTAATACTAGGATTACTAGGAACTACGGAGAAGTATTCGATTCGTAAACGGCTTATAAATACTTATAATATAGAAAAGGAAACGATTAGGAAAGTATATAAAATATTAAGCTAATAAGCTAATATACTATACCTTAATCGAATCCCTTATTTATATATTAGTATAAAGGAACTTAGTACGTAATCCTAGGGGACCTTTACGCCTCTTTAATCCTCTTCCGCTATATACGCTTTCGACCTTTTTGATCCTTCTCTACTTAGTACTTATTCGATTCTCTTCTACTTTACGCGCTTTCGATTCTCCTCTATATATTAGGAATTACTACGACCTAATATCCCCTATAGCTACCGAATACGTCTATCTCTACTAAGTAGATACCTATCTAATAAGTAGCTTATAATCTAGGAAACCTTAAGTATATAAGTATCTATTAAAGTCTAGGTCCTTAGTTAAGTCTAATATTAGTTTGGTTCTACTAGTTCTCTAGGAAGTATTTATACCCCTCGAGGTCCTCCCGTACGGTCTACCTTAGGTTCTTTAATAATCTCCGGTTTAAGCTTCGATAAGATTATATTAACTTATTAATCCTACTCGGCCCTTAAGCTTATATCTACGAAACCTAGGATTTATAACTATAGGATATAATTATCGATCCTTTTATTTAGACCCTCTTACTTATTAATCCTAATTAGTCCTTAAGCTTATATCTACGAAACCTAGAGTTTATACTTAAAAGAATACGTTTACTATTCCTCCTACTCTAGCCTCTTTAATACTTCTTACTCTTCGGTAGCCCTCCCGGTAGCGCTAATAGTTTACGTCCTATCCTCTATCTAAGCCTCCCTACTCTTATATTTTAAGATTAGAATAGATCTATATAGTCCTTAGAAGGATAATCCTATAAGTTAAAGTAGTCGTATTCTCTTAGTCTTTTACTACTTAGACTTTCGCTATATCGGCCTTTTATAATCTTCGCCTATTCGCCTCCCGTTTATCCTTAGTTAAATTAATAGTATCCTCTATTATTATACCGGTCTAGCTTTACGCTTAAATAGACTTAATCGGGTATTACTTTTATAAAACTTAGCTTTAGCTATTAAAGGAACTATACCCTAGTATATATATATTATAACGGTTCGATTCTCGGATAGCTAGCTTCGTAGTAGACGTTTATTACTTTTCCTTTTTATTAGTTTTATATATATATATATATATATATATCCGGAAAGGTTAGGAGAGTTACCTTTTATATATAGAGTTAGGAAGTTAACTTTATTTTATTTAAGCTACCGTACCTTATTCTAAATTATTTTATATAGGAATCGTTTATATATTAGCCTTTATTTACGTTAAACCTAGTAAAGAGTATAGGAAGTAGGAAGGCGAACGTTATAGGACGACGTTAAATTTTTTAGTAGGGGAGGGAGAAGTCTTTTAAGTCGGGAATCCGTATTAAAGTCGAGCTATATTAAGGAAAAGAACGAATAAACTAGGATTAAAAAATACGAATAATACTACGTATAATACTACTATAACCGGAAACTATAAGGAAAATTTCAACTAATTACCTTAAAAAGTCCTCCTATCTAACTAACTTCACTTGAATACAACCGTAATAGATTAGGTTGTTAGAGTAATAACCTAATTAGGGTCCCTAACGGGGCGGGGCGAAACGGGGTAGGTCGGGTTAGGGGCGGGGCGGGGCGGGTTTTAGGGGCGGGTTATAAAGCTATAACCCTAACCCGACCCGCCCCACTAAGCTTTAAACCCGCCCCGTTAGTTAGGGGCGGGTTTTTAAGGGGGGTACCCGGAGTTTTTTTCTAGAAACCTTAATAACTATAGATCTATTATATATATTTTAATTTTTTAAATACTTATTATAGTCTATAGGGTATACTCTACCTAATAGAAATATAATATATTAATATATCTATATATATAACCTAATAAAAATCACGTGGAAAACCCGAACGGGGCGAACGGGGCGGGTTTTCTTCTAAACTATAACCCGCCCCGGGACCCCGCCCCAACCCGTTATATTGAATCGGCTTTATATATATATACTGAATTGAAATAAAATAAAATAGTAATAAAATAGGTTATCCTTTTATATTATCTATATATTCTCTCTTAGGGTCCCTAACGGGGCGGGTTGGGGCGGGTTTTAGGGTAGGGAACCCGCCCTATTAGCGGGTCGGGTTCTAACGGGTTGGGGCGGGGTCCCGGGGCGGGTTATAGATTGGAGGAGAACCCGCCCCGTTTATACTAGTACGGGTCCACGTGATACTTTCTTAGCGCTTATATAACTACTAAGATATAACCTAATAGTAAGTAATAATAGCCCTAACTATATAGAGTATAGAGGTATAGTTAGATTTAGTAGTAAATAGTTAGTAGATTTTATATTTAATATTTATATATTTCTAGTAGTCTCCTAGTAGTCTCCTAGTAGTCTCCTAGTAGTTAAAGTAAGCAGATAAATAGAAATTACGTTTAATAATACTATAATAGCTAAAACTAGGGTTTTTCTTATTTAGAGAGATCTTCTATATATATATTATTAATAATCTAGTTATCCTCCTCCTCTTCTTCTTCTTCTTCTTCTTTATCTTCCTCTCTATTACTCTTAATATCTAATTGAAAAGTATATTTATCCTTATCCTTAGACCTATTAACTTTATTAGCTAATTTTTTAGTAGTAGCTTAGAGCTCTTATATCTTCTTATCTATATTAAGAGTATAACCTAAACTATTAGTCGCCTATAATACTAATAGTTTTATAATAAGATTAACCTTATCTATATCCCTTATTCTACTAAATCTCTCTCTTACTTCTACCTTTTTACTAAATATTAACTCCTATACCTCCATTGTAAGCTCTCTATTAGGTAGATTCTCCTTTAGCTTAATCTTATCTATAGGGTATATATCCTACTAATAAGTAGGACTAGGAAGCCTTTTATCGAAATTATAGCGATAAGCTAGGAGATTTCGTATTAAAGTAACCTACTCTATAGAAAAGAATTAAAGGGGAGAGATTAAGGGTAGTTAATTAGCTAGGTAGACTAGTAGTTACTCTTCTCTATCTTTATTATAGAATAAGCTTACCAGACTCTAAAAGGATATTAGAAACTACTAGGAGACTACTAGAAATTGAAAGACTTACCTCTAAATCTTCTTCTAAAAGAAGTTTATAGATATTATACGTACCCTTAACTAAATTCAAACTACTATTTATTAAATTTACTAACCCCTTCCTAATTACTTACTAGGACCGTCTTACTTACGTAAAGACGACTAGATAAAACTCTACGTAGCGTTAATCGTAGGACTCGTCGAATAGTATAGTAATATTACTACCCTAAGCCTAGGGTATTATATTAATATCTATCTCCTCCTCTTTACTCGATTCTTGACTAGAGCTTTCTTCTACTCTATTATTTATATCTTTATCTTAATTACCGAAATCGAAAAGCGTAAGTAGGTCTAGTTTAAGGAGGCTGGGATAGGTACTATTCGATATTCTAGAGCTAGATTAGTATATATTACTACTAGGATACTACTAGGTTCTTACCGCTTATTATTAATAGCTTACTTAGCTTACGTAATTTGGGACCGCTACTTAGTATCTAAGAGAAGATTCTAACTATTAGACTTTTTTAGTTTTTAACGAGCCTCTAACTTTACTTAATTTAATACGCGCTAACTCCTTATAACCTAGAGATTAAAGCCTCTCTTTTTACTACGCCGCGTACGTTCTTTAACTATATAAATATTAGTAGAGAGAAGTTTAGTTAGTTTTAGTAGCGCTATTATTTATAGATCTATAGATTTGCGCTAGGCTAAGCCTAGTAGTTTACTAGTAGTTCAAGGCTTATAAAATAAGCGAGATTAAAGTAGAGTTAAGCTTAAATTTAATTAGTATAATTAGTAGAAGTATTTTGTATATTTACGTTATATAGTACGAAAAGTATAGTCGTCCGATATTGGTACGCTAGTTTACTAGCGCTATAGAGTTTTTACGTCTATACGTACGCTAATAATCTATATAGCTTTATCCTTACTTTTCAACCTATATTACTACTAAATTACTACTAGTAACTACTAAATTAAAAGTAAATCAACTAATAATTATTACTAATTATTTAATAGTACGTAGTAAGGGTACCTACTAGCGTAGCCTTACTTCTATAGTAGATCTTCGAGTAGCTAACGAATTAAAAAAGGCTACCCTACCTCTACTAGATTCTCCTCCAATTAAACTAGTAGAGCCTAGTAGTTATCCTAGTAGTCTAGGCGATCTAGATCTTAATTCCTAGCCGGCTAGTACCTAAATTAAAGAAGAGCTACTTAGAACTAGAAGTACTAGCTATTCCTTAAGTATTTTCTTACCTTCGTAAGCCTTAGATCTTAAGATGGTAGATAATAATAGAAATATTATTAGTAAGTATAGGAAGACTAAGATAAAGAACCCGACTTCTAGGGAAAAGACCCTATTTGAAATACTAAAATCTAAAGAGCTAGATGAAGAAGATAATAAGTTTAAAGATACTTAAGAAGACCTAGAAACTACTCTAAAAGACCTAATTAATAATACTTAAGAGTTAGATACTATTAGAGAAGAGCTAGATACTACTATAAAAAAGCTAGATACTACTTAACTATAGTATTTTAACTAGGTAATACTTAATACTTAAGAGTTAGATACTATTAGAGGAGAGTTAGATACTACTATAAAAAACCTAGATACTACTTAAATATAGGATTCTAACTAGGTAATACTTAATACTTAAATACTAGAAGATCCTAGTAAACCCTTAGATTCTATTCCTAAATTAAGGCTACTACTACTAGTAGTATTAGTAGTAGTAGTATTAGTAGTAGTAGTATTAGTAGTAGTAGTAGAAGTAATAGAAGTAGTAGTAGTAGAAGTAGTAGTAGTAGTACTACTACTACTACGACTAGTAAGAAAGGAACTAGTAGCAAAAAAGATACTAGTAAGAAAGATACTAGTAAAGAGACTAATAGCTAGTAAGGTAGTTACTAGTACTAGTAAAAGTACTATTATAGCTACTAGAAGAAGATCTACGCTTAAGGCTCGAAATACTACTAGTAGTAAGGCCCTAGTAAAGCCTTTAGGGGGATTAGCTACTCGAAAACAATTTACTAGGAAAGGTAAAAGTAATATAGGTAGTATAAGAAAGCCCTACCGTTATAAGCTAGGAAGTAAGTTAGAATTATATATTATATAGAATTCCTAGTAGTATCCTAGTAGTCTCTAACGCTTTCTAGCTATTACTCTACGTAAGATCCGCCGCTACTAGAAGAGTACTAACCTCCTTATATAGAAAATACTATTTAGTAGGGTTGTTCGAGAGGTTATATATAATTTTAAGGAAGACCTTCGATTTCAAGTAACTATAATATAAGTACTCTAAGAGGCTATAGAATACTATCTTGTTAGTCTTTTTGAAGGTAAGTTATATTTTAACCTATTATACTAGTACTAGTACTAATATATTATTCCTAGATACTAACCTCTATACTATTTATATAAATCGTGTTATAATTTAGTCCAAGGATATAGAATTGGCGAGGAGGCTTCGTAGTAATAAAAAGAAGAGTTGATTTAATAAATTCGGAGCTAGGAGGATATATTTTATTTAGTATACTAGTAAATAATATATTCTATACTAATATCTCCCTCTTTAACTACTAGAAGACTACTAGGCTTATATTTAAATTATAAATCACTTGCTCTTTATATACAAGAAGAATATTTCTATAATAGTTAATAAATAAGTATCTCTCCTTAATAATATATTAAAGAATTACTTTATTAAAGAATTACTTTGTTGAAGAATTACTTTATTAAAGAATAAACGGCTAGCTATATATTTTTAAATAAAGATTAAATAAATATATTCAATTTTTATTCAAAAATATATTCCGAGCTTAGTATATAATAATATTATCTAGAAGTAAGCAGATTTATAGAAGATATATATATAAAACCGTAAATACTATTAATATATTTATATCTCTACGTATTGAAGTTATATCTTTATATTTATACTTTATTAAATAGTTTCTTAGCCTTATAGAACCTAAAATAGCTTAGCTATATTCTTAGTACTTCCTATAAATATAATAGTAGCTTTAAATAAGAGATACTACTTATATACTATTCCTTCTTAACTAATACTACTTCTCTATTATAGCTTTATTATCTTTAGTAACCTACGTCCCTCCTCCTATAGGTAACCTACTATCGGTAGGTAAAAACGACGCCTATTTTAAATAGATACTAAATAACTCTAAGTAGTTCTATAACTAGTAGATTATAATACGATAGTACCGGGAAAATATATTAGTCCCTACCCCTAACCTTCTAGTATAGGGAGCTAATAGGAGAGCTACGGGCTAGTAGTATTTTATTAAAGGCGCTCTTCGTATTTCTAGTAAGCCTCGTACTATCTATATACGATACGATCTAGTCGTAAAATATCTATATAAGAATAGAACTAGTCAAATTAGTTCTTACGTAAAGACGAGGGTATATCTATCGACCTCCTTAGCGCGAGGAATAGTATAGCTAACTATAGAAGAGGGCCTAAGGGTAGCCGTAAGACTACTAGGAGACTACTAGGTTTTCTAATTTTAGTTCTACTAATATTCTACTCTAGAATCGACGAGTTAGGACTAAGATAGCGAACGCTAGAAGCCTTATACTATCCCTAGCTAATTTCGACGAATAACTCCTTCGTACGATTATTATATATAAGTAGTTATTAATAACTATCGATAACTTGGAATTCCTACGCCTAGTTATATACCTCGAACCTAAGCGACGGCTCCCTTCGTTATTAACTATTACTAATAAAATCCTTACCCTACGAAAGAAGTTAGAGGAGTCTATCTATAAACGCCTTCTACTAGTACCTTAGAAAGTCTTAATCGTCCTCGACGGATAGTTTACGCCGCGCCGGAATAGCTTCCTCGTAATTAAAGTATACTAGGTTTATAATTAGACCCTAATAGAAGCTTTAATTAGTTTCGAGCCCTACTATAGCGCTTATACTAGTAGGGACCTTACTAGAGTTATAATAGCGCGCCTTAAGTATTTCAATCTCGGTACTAGGGTTATTACTTTTACTACGGATAACGCGTCGAATAATAAAACAATAGTATAGTCGGTAAATAAATATATTAAGGTACTTAGTAGGGATATTCCTAATATAGTAAACGAGATCGCGCTATATCCCTATATCTCTTATATTATATAACTATATTATAATAGTCTCCTCGTAGATATTAAGTGTCGGCCGAAAAAGGAGGAGTTTATTAGAAACTAGGAGGCGGAGAAAGAGGAGAGGGTTCTAGTAATTACTAGGGGGGAGTCTACTAACTCTAAGCGTAGTATAAGTTATTTTCCTTCTTTTAGCCTCCTAGTAGTCTCCTAGTAGTCTCCTAGTATTCTCCTAGTAGTCTCCTAGTAGTCTCCTAGTAGTCTCCTAGTAGTCTCCTAGTAGTCTCCTAGTAGTCTCCTAGTAGTCTCCTAGTAGTCTCCTAGTAGTCTCCTAGTAGTTTCGTAATACTAATTCTTCTATTAAGCTACTATATACGGTTGTAAAGGCCTATTAAATTACGATCTTTATTAATTTAAGCGAAGGCCGATAGCTTATATTCTCGGAGATTTAAATAATCTAGTATCGCGCTTACTACCCTATTCCGGCTAAGATTCGACTTCTATAATATACCTAAGATATTAAGACGAGATAGGACTCGACGTACTATATACTTATACGACTTCTAAGATTAAGAGACCCGATTAATTAATTTATAGATAAGGAATATCGATACCTTAGCCTAAGCGAAGATAAATAGGGCTAAGTTTCCTACTTTATTACTATCCTCCGTCCCTTCGCGGTATATATACAGCTTATTAGCTCTATACGTAACCTAATAATCTACTTAGTCTTCGATATCTATAATCGACTATTTATATACCTCGAGAATATAGAGGAACGGCTTGGAGATAAGAACCGTCGATAGAAGTAAGAGATTAGTCGGGTATATAGTAAGGCGGTAGATAAGCTTAAGGTCTACTATAGTATAACGTCTAATATATAGGCTAGAAAGTACTATAGTATAGTAATCCTACTCTATCCTCGTTATAAGCTTAATACTTAGAACCAGCCTAAATAGTAGCCTATACTAGAAGATCTACTCGATTAGTAGGTATATTATTAGACGGAACTACACGTTCTATATAATACTTAATATACGTAGCGAAACCTAGTAATACGCCGCGTTAAAGTCCTATTATCGCTCTAACGAGGGTATATTAACCTCGATTCGGTTATAGATCTCTATATAGTAGTAGAGCCTTCTACTAAGTATAATACGCGCCTAATAGCGACGCGCGTAGTAATAGATATATAGCGAGAGTTCGATAAGTATCGCTTATAGAGTAAGCGAAAACCCTAATCCCTAGTAGTCTTCTAGTAGTCGCTAATAATCCCTAGATAAAGTACGGCTAGATCTTAAGGAACTATTCTAGTAATAGAGATCTATTAAGCACCGGTTCCTACGGATAGTAATAATAGTAAAGGATCTCTTTACTATCTAAGCGGCCGGTATTAGTATTAAACGAGAGTTTAGTATTACTAGTAACTTTAATACGGATAATAAGTTATATAGCGTACAGGTTCTTAGTACGTTAATAGTAAGTAACTATAAGTAGATAGTAGATTCTAAGTAGTATATACTTAACTACTATTCAATAGGGAGAAGGGATATTTATATAACTAAAGATAAATTAGCTACTAAGCGAGCTAAATAGACTAAGGAACTTATTCGTATAGTTAACGAGATATAGAGGTTAGATGAAATTAGCGATAGGGAGGATACTACGGACCCTAATAATACGCTACTACTAGCTAAAGGAGCTTCTCCCCCTATATAGAGGTTAGGGAATAGATTACGACGGGATAATAAGGGTCTATTAGGTAAGCGGCTTGAAATAGTTAAGGGTATAGGAGATCGTATTAGTAGTCGTATTATAATACGTCGGCGAACCTAAGCTACTACCCGAAGTATAGGAAGGCGTAGGAGGGGTCGTACTATAAGACTACCGGTAGTATTACCTAGAGGTAGTATAGATCTTTAGGCGATAGTTAATAGCCGACGTAGTTATAAAGGTAATAATAAGGGCCCTATAACTAGAAGTAGAGCTCGTTATACTTAGTTTCAAGCTCTTAACTTTCGAGCCGTAGATTTAGTTATAATATAACTTATTATAAGCTCTATAACTACTAGAAGACTACTAGAAATATTTCGACTATCGTTATAACTACTAGAAGACTCTTTTTGACTACTAGAAGACTACTAGAAATACCGCGTATATTCTAAATATACTAACGGTATTATATACGGGTTATAACGGGTTAGGTTACGAGACCCCGCCCCTATCTAACGGGGCGGGTTGAGAGCTTAGCGGGGCGGGTTAGGTTAGGGTTTTATACTTATAACCCGCCCCGAAAACCCGCCCTACCCTACCCCTAACCCGCCCCCCCCCGTTTGGCCCTGCCCCGTTAGGGACCCTATTCTCTCTTATACAACTAAGCTAGCTATATATATATAGAGACTTTAGATCCTTATTACTAAGGAATCTATACTAGAGGTATTTTATAATAGCTAGATACTATAATAAGTAATATTATAGTAGTAAATTCAGCCTTATACGACCCTCTAGTAACCTATCCTTTCTTCCTAAATTAGTAATAACTATATTAAAGGATAACCTAGTTATCTTCGTACGATAATACTCTATCTCCTATTATTCAAGCTAATTAATAGTCTTTATTCCTAAATACTAGATTTTCTCTATTCTAGTATTCCCTCCCTACCCGGCTATAGCCTACTTGATTACTCTATAATAGTAATTATAACTATTATACGACCTCCTTCTAACTAGATCTAACCTACTTAAGAGTTATAGGATAATAGTTCTAGTTACCTATTATCTATATAATAGCTTATCCCTACTCTTCTCTAGGTACTTAAGGTATATCTCCCCTAGCCTAGCTCTCTCTCTTCTATTCCCCTAAACTATACTAGTACTACTACTATTACTACTACTAGTACTACTACTACTACTACTACTTTCCTCTTCTCTAACTTTAAACTTTTCCTTACCCTTCTCTATACTCTTAAGTACTCTAACTTTCTCGTACGACTAATCTAGACGATTAATATTAGACCTAAGATAAGGAGTAGTCTTTAATTTATTCTTTAGATTATTAGGGATTAGGTAAGTATCTCTTTCTTTCTAAAGTCGTTAAATCCTTATACGACTAGTCTTAATTTCTCGTATAGGGTAGTCCCTTTCCCTTTAATTTCGTTGACTATTCTTATACCAAAGAGTTCGGTATATACCTTAGGATCGTACAAGATAAATTTAAAGACGTCGCTAGTAATAAGGTTATCTAGTTCTATAACTCCTAATATCTAGAATAGTAGTCCTAGGGTTATAATAATACCGTCCTTACGTAGCTAGATAGCTAGTTTCCTATCTCCCTCTTCCTTCTTACTAAGGTAGGTATAGGTAGTATCGTATAAGACCTTTAGGATAGTTATTATTAAGTATAGGTAGTTATTTTAGAGGTATCCTAGGAGTCTCCTTTCTCTACCGCTCGTACGAGTAGTAGGTTCCTATATCTCTCCAATCCTTAGGCTTCCTAGTAGGGTAGAATTTAGGGATCTAATTAGTAATTCTCTAGGTAATTCCTAAGATAATTTATTGTTTTCGTTATCGTACGCTAGTTGATCTACCGTATCTACAAAGTATAGCTTAACCTATATCGCGTAAAACTTTATTAGCCCTAATAGAAGTAAAACAATTATTATATTTCCCTTAATTATATTAAGTTTGTATAGTCCTATCTATCCCTTCTTCTCTCTCTAGACTAGGACTTTGCTTCCTAGTAGTAGAGAGAGAATATATAATAAGATTAGGCTAACTCTAGAATAGATCGTACGGGAAATATCTCGTTTTATATAGATTTCTCTAACTTCTTTTATAGTAAGTCGTACGGTATTAGCTCTTTTAACGATTTTAGGGGATAGTAGTAAATCTTAGTTTATCCTTAGGTATACTCCGAAAACTAGTAATATAGGTACTATACTATCTAGTCCTACTATATTATTTATAGCCTTAACTACTATCTATAAGATCGTTTCCTTATTCGTACGAGAACTACTCTCGGCGAAGATTATATTATACGCTTATCGTAGTAGGCTATAGTATCTCTCTACCTTCCTAAGGGTATAATATACTTCTACTAGTATCTCGTCGTATAATACGCCGAGGATCTTAGCTTAATTCCTAAATTCTACAGTATCGAAGTTAGTTCCTAGGTTATATACGATATAGTCTAGTAGTCCTTAGTAGATATTAATCTAATAGTCGTATAATATATTCTAAGTATCTCGTATAGATATTAATTTCAGGAACTTAGTAGCCTAGAAAGATATAGTAGTATCTACTACGTATAAAATAGGCTTATTCTTATAAAGATATATTACGTTAATAATAATCTTATAGTTAAAATAATAGTCGTCCTTAATCTTAAATTTAAAGCGACGTAGTAAGTTATCGTATAACTAGTATTCTCGGTAAACTTTTCGAATTTAGTAAAGGATATCTTCTTTAATATCTTTATATCCCGTACGACGGAGTAGCTTGTATAATCGGTCTATAGTAGGGTATCTAAAGCGTCTATAAATCCTTCTAAGTTTAGGTTCTATTAGGAAGGCTGTATCTATTAGTCCTAGATTGAAAAATAGGTATCCCTATTTACGTACGACTAGGATCTTAACTCTATCCTATTATATAATAATATTATCTACGTTATTAAAGTATACTCCTAGCCTGTCGGCGTCGTATAGCGATAGTAAGAATAGTATTTTAGTATCTAGGATATAGTATCGTACGATACTAAGCTAGTTCTCTATTTCTATAGTTCTAATAGCTAATATAGATAAGTAGGATCCAAAAGAGATATTAGTACTTCCTAGTATCTAGTTAATCTTCGTACGAGGGTTCTCTCTTATAAATACTTCTACCTAGTACTTTCCTACTATAGAGAATCTAGCTACTCCTATATCCTAGAGTTCCCCTTAGTATACTATAGTATAATAGTCTATAAGGGTAAATTACTCTACTATAGATTGGGGCTCCTCCTATACGAAGATATCTTCTCCCGTCGTATAATAGAATAATACGTTAGTAGTAAGATACTAGACTATCTATTTACCTCTCTCTTCTTCTTCCTAGGATTGGATAAATTGGTCGTACGTTCCCTTATACGACGTAATAATTCGTTCGTATATATCTTAGTCTAGTTCTTATACCTTATCTTCCTCTAGTTAGGTAAAGAACTATTATTTTATAGCTACCTTCTCTTATTCCGTATAGTTATACAAGATACAATTTAGCTTACTATAGACCTAATATCCTAATCCTAGCTTAATATACTTATAGGGTTTAAACTCTATTCTAGGCCGGATCTAGGGTTATCTTCTATCGTACGATAGAGCCTATAGTTTCTTCTATCCTATCTAAGTCCTTAGTCCTTAGAACCTTAATAGTAGCCTTAGTATTTACCGTACGATAGTATTCTATACCTTATTATTATAGAACTTTCGGTTAGTAAAGTATAGTATAGCCGGGTCCTAGTCATCCTAATTATACTATTTATACGACGCCTTTCTATCTATAGATAGTTAAAGGGTAGACCTAAGGTCGGTCTAAAGGATATCGTACGAGACAATTAGTCGTAGAAACGTAGCTTCTAACTCTCTAACTCCTCTATATACTTTTAGGATAGCTATTATAATATATATATCTCCCTAGAATCTAGGTCTAAGTACTCGTTATACGAGTTTAAAACGATCTAGTATAATTTGGAGGATTTCTAGGAGAGATTTACCTAGGTTATCTCGTACGGTTAACGTCTATAAGATAGTAGTCTAATCTATATAATATAGAGTAGTATTTTTACGTAGATTGAATCGTACGACTATAAGATCTTTAATAGCTTCCTATAGCTTATTATTAATAACTTATTAGAGGTAGAAGTCTCTCGTACGACCTAATAAGATATCTTAGAATACTAGCTTATATTTATAAACTAGAATCCCTAGTCTATTATATTAGAGTATAAATAGCTTGACCTTATCGAAAAGAATATCGTACGGTTCCCCTATAAAGTTATCCTCTTTCCTCTACATCTTCTAGAAGCTTATAATTGTACGATAGTCCAAGTAATCTAGTTCTATAGTAGGTCTATAGCTTTTTTAGGTTAGTCTATAGTTTTCTTATCTAAATTATCCTTACGGTTTATCTCCTTCTAGATAGCGTAGTTTCTCTCCTTCTAGATAGCGTAGAGGCTAGCCTATAGATAGAGGCTATAATAGAGGTTTATATTATTAGTATTACTAATTAATATTATCGATAAATCGACCTATATAGTCGTACGACGGTTATCGAATATTCTCTTTCCTACTCCCCTCTATATCCTAATTAATCGTACGACCTTATTCTTAGGTCCTTTCTTCCTTAAATATATTAATTATCTTCTTTAGGGCTACGGGTATAGGCTTAATTGAGGATAGGGCTAGGGATATTCTAGTTAAGATAGTTAGTAATATCTCCGTACGAATTACTTAGATTAGTCGATTAATTATACTAATCTTTTCTAGGTTTATAATTGGAATATCTCTCTCTTTATATAGCTAGAGTAATAATCGTACGAGTATCTTTCTAATTAATTAGAACTAGTATAGTAACTATCTATAAAAATCCTCGTATAATTCGCTCCGGAGGACTCTCTTCTATTTACCTTATACTTAGTATTCGTATATCTTTCGTACGACGTATATCGCTAGCTCTCTTTTAGTTAGGCCTTTAGAGATATCTAGTTCTTAGTCCTAGATACTAAATACGTAGATTCTCTTTATCGTACGAAGCTCGATCTTATATTAGTCTATAATATATTAGGGGTCTAATAGCTAGGGTTCTAATTCTCTTTAACTTTACTCTTACTCCTCCTCTTCTAGGATTATCTATTCCTTAAGCTTCTTAGATTAAGTCCGGCTTCCTATTAGAGCTACTAGACTACTCTAAGGAAAAGATCCTAGGCCTATTAACGCTATCGTACGACGTTAATTAGTTAGATCTTATTATCTTTTTAGCCGAACGTTAGTTCTCCTATAGGGTAAGAGATCGTACGGCTAGTTAGCTATAATTCTTACCAATCTATAGTCGCCTTATAACTACTAATTAGTATTGAATCGGCTTTGTATATATATACTAAATTAAAATAAAATAAAATAGTAATAAAATAGGTTATCCTCTTATATTGTCTATATATTCTCTCTTGTATAACTAAGCTAGCTATATATATATAGAGACTTTAGATCCTTATTACTAAGGAATCTATACGTTAAAACCCGACCCGCTAATAGGGCGGGTTCCCTACCCGATAACCCGCCCCAACCCGCCCCGTTAGGGACCCTAAACCTAATAATTACCGTTACTATCTAGTATACCTCCTAAGGAGCCGCTTCCTATACTAAGCGTTAATACGCGCGACGTATAGGGCTACTTTAGAAATATATAGGATCTTTTAATATATTTAATTATTTTAGGAGAGCTTTGAATTCTTTCTTAGTTTTAGAAATATTTAGGATTTTTTATATATTTAGATACTTTAGTATACGTATTAAGATTTTATTACTCTTTCGAGTCTTTTCTTACTTTTAAGTTCTTTCTTAGTATCTTAGGATACGAGAAGTTCTATACCCCTTTAAGATTCTTCTTAGTATTTAGGCTTATTAGTTGGTCTCGTATAGTTTTAGTATATATCTTAGAATACGTTAAGGGTCGACGTATTATCTACCTAGGGAGGGAATATAAGGGGGATAAAGGTATAGGTAGGGTCCCTAATAGGGCGGGGCAAAACAGGGGGAGTCGGGTTAGGGGCGGGTCGGGGCGGGTTTTAGGGGCGGGTTATAAAGCTATAACCCTAACCCGACCCGCCCTACTAAGCCTTAAACCCGCCCCGTTAGTTAGGGGCGGGTTTTTAAGGGGGGAACCCGGAGGTTTTTTCTAGAAACCTTAATAACTATAGATCTATTATATATATTTTAATTCTTTAAATACTTATTATAGTCTCTAGGTTATACTCTACCTTATAGGAATATAATATATTAATATATCTATATATATAACCCTATAAAAATCACGTGGAAAACCCGAACGGGGCGAATAGGGCGGGTTTTCTTCTAAACTATAACCCGCCCCGGGACCCCGCCCTAACCCGTTAGAACCCGACCCGCTAATAGGGCGGGTTCCCTACCCTATAACCCGCCCCAACCCGCCCCGTTAGGGACCCTAGGTATAGGACTAGAATAGGAAGTAGAATAGGAACGGGATATAAGAGACGGATAATATATAAGAAATAATATATAATATACTACCGTAATACTATAATTTATAGAACCCCAACAATTAATAATATAGGAACTAGATTAACGGTACGTATATAGGAACTAAGATAGTATAATAATACGATCTAATTCTTATTACTTACGTTAACTCTAGACTCTCTCTTCTTTACTCCTAACTACCTTATCTATCTCTTTATAAACTACCCTATCTATCTCTTTACGAAATACTTAAAGATCCTATTATCTTACCTTTATATAGTAGCTGAGTAGTAGAAGTTAATAGTAATCTAATACTATATTATCTACGCTTATCTTACCTATAATAGAAGTACTTACTATTATACTCCTCTACCGCGTCCTTAGAGTAGAGGTTAGGGTCGAAGTAACTAATATAGTCCGGGTTAAATCTTTAGCTCTTTTTAGTATCCTCGTTCGAGTTATCTTCGAAGACGTACGTAGGTTCCCGTTCGTATACGTAGGCATTCTACGTAGTTAAATAAGGGTAGTAAGGGGATCTAGTATTCTCGAACCCGTACTATAGTTTTAGTAAGTATACGTAATATATATTACCGCGGCCGAGGCTCCTTATCTATAGAGGGGTATACTACTCGCGTACTCCGTACCTAGTTATAGGTAGCTCGCGTCTACCCCCTACGGAGGAAGTTCTATACGCTATTAGCGGCGCCGTAGCTAAGATAGGGTCCCTAATAAGGCGGGGCGAAACGGGGTAGGTCGGGTTAGGGGTAGGGTAGGGCGGGTTTTAGGGGCGGGTTATAAAGCTATAACCCTAACCCGACCCGCCCTACTAAGCCTTAAACCCGCCCCGTTAGTTAGGGGCGGGTTTTTAAGAGGGGAACCCGGAGATTTTTTCTAGAAACCTTAATAACTATAGATCTATTATATATATTTTAATTTTTTAAATACTTATTATAGTCTCTAGGTTATACTCTACCTAATAGGAATAAAATATATTAATATATCTATATATATAACCTAATAAAAATCACGTAGAAAACCCGTTTAGGGTAAATAGGGCGGGTTTTCTTCTAAACTATAACCCGCCCTAGGACCCTACCCCAACCCGTTAAAACCCGACCCGCTAACGGGGCGGGTTCCCTACCCTATAACCCGCCCTAACCCGCCCCGTTAGGGACCCTAAGCTAAGGGAGCTTCGGCTCTAGAGCCTAAAAACTTATAACGATATAAAGGTTCTTTATATATTACTTTCTAGTAGAAGCGGTCTAGGTCGAGGTAGGGTCCCTAACGGGGCGGGTTAGGGCGGGTTATAGAGTAGGGAACCCGCCCCGTTAGCGGGTTAGGTTTTAACGGGTTAGGGCGGGGTCCTAGGGCGGGTTATAGTTTAGAAGAAAACCCGCCCCGTTCGCCCTAAACGGGTTTTCCACGTGATTTTTATAGGGTTATATATATAGATATATTAATATATTATATTCCTATTAGGTAGAGTATAACCTAGAGACTATAATAAGTATTTAAAAAATTAAAATATATATAATAGATCTATAGTTATTAAGGTTTCTAGAAAAAAACTCCGGGTTCCCCCCTTAAAAACCCGCCCCTAACTAACGGGGCGGGTTTAAGGCTTAGTAGGGCGGGTTAGGTTAGGATTATAGCTTTATAACCCGCCCCTAAAACCCGCCCCGACCCGCCCCTAACCCGACCCCCTCTATTTCGCCCCGCCCCGTTAGGGACCCTAGGTCGAGGTTAGCGCGATACTTAGGTACCTTTAGCCCGGCGGGTTAAAGAGGCTCGGCGACTCCTTCGTAAAGAGGGGGATATACTCGCGAGGGCTCGCCGAAAAGATCGATATTCCTATAAGTAGGTACCTTCTAGAGAGGAGGGTAGCCCGTATAGGAATCTTTATATAAGAGGATAGGGGCTCGAGCGGCCGCTTATCGCGAGGACTTACCTACCTAACGGGCGGAGCTACTAGTAGGTAAGTTAGCCTAAAGAAACCGCTCGTCGCTTTTCCTTAATACTTCTTCGCGGGCTACTAAATAAGTAGTATAGGCTTAAGCCGCGGCCTTCTCGGCTTTAGCCTTTATAACCTCGATTTCGTACTTAGTACGTTCCTAAGCGGCCGTCGCGTCGCTTTACGCGGCTTTAACTACTTACTTACTTAGTTCGATAAGCTCTATATATTCCTTACGTATTATAGCGTAGTACGCCTATTAGAGTTCTAGCTTAGTTTTCGCGGTAAGGCGCTCCGTAGCTATAGTAGCCTCCGTATTTTCTCTCTCTTTACGTATAGCTACTTATAGTATATTCTAGAGGCGAACTTTAGATTACTATACGGCTTCGTTAATTCGCTCCTAGGCCTCGGCGTCGTTCGATATTATATATATTAGGCCTTCCTTAGCCTAGAGAATAGGGTTAGTTCGTACGGGTTCCTTACCTCGAGAGTAAGTAGTAGTTATCTCCTCTTATTTAGGTTTGGAATTATAATCCGGCCGAGGTTAGCTAACTAATAGTTAGCGTATACGTACGGGCTAGACCGTATATAGCTATTTTATCTTTAATACCGCTCGTATCCTAATTCGCTACCTTATTAGTAGCCTTTCCAAGTCGCCTTAGCTAGAGGCGCGCGAAGGCGCTTTAGAGCGAGAGAGTAATCGAGCCTCTACTAACTATAAGGCGGGCGATTACGAAGTAGATATAACAGAAACCTTATTTATAGTAGTTCGAGACGGAGCGGGATAGACTAGTTAATTAAGATTAATCTAGAGATCTTTTTCTAGCTACTTAATTACCGCCTTAATAGAGGAGGTTCCGTAAATAGCGATATTCTAGTCTAGTAGGTATTCGTAGTACTCGGTTTCTATTAGTATCGAGGACTCCGTAGTAGTCGATCCTAATATAGAGGTCTTATAGGAACGTAGAGTACGCCCTTATATAGGTTCGGATAGGTCGAGTATTCGAGAGCGGTAGGTTAGCGAGTTATTAGGTATATATATAGGGTAATTAGCGAGTATACGGGCTATAGCTTCGAAGAGAGTAGGGGAACTAAGCTTCTTATATTAGTCTTATACCGAGAAGAAAGCGGAGATCTAGTAGGCTTACTAGATTATACTCTTACTAATTAGCGGATTAGAACTAGGTAGCGAGGAGGGCCCTATATTTAGTACTAGCTTTAATAGCTAAGAGGTTTTATACCTAAGGGTAGTAGTACTAAGAAAAGAGCGGGGAGGTTAAGCTAAAAAAAGGAGTAGTAAACCCTAGGATAGGGTTTAATATCGAGTATTTAGTAGAGGTAGAGTAGGCTACGCTCGTACCGTCTTATATACGTAGTAATTCGCGTAGTTACTACTATTCGTTATTCTACGTAGGGTCCCTAACGGGGCGGGTTGGGGCGGGTTATAGGGTAGGGAACCCGCCCTATTAGCGGGTCGGGTTTTAACGGGTTAGGGCGGGGTCCCGGGGCGGGTTATAGTTTAGAAGAAAACCCGCCCTATTCGCCCTAAACGGGTTTTCCACGTGATTTTTATAGGGTTATATATATAGATATATTAATATATTATATTCCTATTAGGTAGAGTATAACCTAGAGACTATAATAAGTATTTAAAAAATTAAAATATATATAATAGATCTATAGTTATTAAGGTTTGTAGAAAAAAACTCCGGGTTCCCCCCTTAAAAACCCGCCCCTAACTAACGGGGCGGGTTTAAGGCTTGGCGGGGCGGGTTGGGTTAGGGTTATAGCTTTATAACCCGCCCCTAAAACCCGCCCCGCCCCGCCCCTAACCCGACCCCCCCCGTTTCGCCCCGCCCCGTTAGGGACCCTAGTTCTACGAGAAAGGGTATTCCTTATAGGAAGGGCGTTCCTTATAGGAAGGGCGTTCCTTATAGGAATAGGGTCCCTAACGGGGCGGGTTAGGGCGGGTTTTAGGGTAGGGAACCCGCCCTATTAGCGGGTTAGGTTCTAACGGGTTAGGGCGGGGTCCCGGGGCGGGTTATAGATTAGAGGAGAACCCGCCCCGTTCGCCCCGTTCGGGTTTTCCACGTGATTTTCATAGGGTTATATATATAGATATATATATATTTTATATTCCTAAAAGATACTCTATAACCTAGAGATTATTATAGGCTATTAAAAAATCAAAATATATATAGTAGTTCTAAAGTTATTAAGGTTTCCGTAAAAAATCTCCGGGTTCCCCCCTTAAAAACCCGCCCCTAACTAACGGGGCGGGTTTATATCTTGGTAGGGCGGGTTGGGTTAGGGTTATAGCTTTATAACCCGCCTCGAAAACCCGCCCTAACCCGCCCCTAACCCAACCCCCCCCGTTTCGCCCCGCCCTATTAGGGACCCTATATAGGAAGGTTGGAGCGACCGTACTTATAGCGACCGTACTTATACGGGAAGGCGTAGGTATACGGGAAGGCGTACTCCTACGCGACTAGCTTAGTAGTATTAGTACCTTAATTTAGAGGCGTTTAGTAGTAGGACGAGATATAACTCGTACTAGATACCTATTAGTACGGAATTATAGGACTAGTAGTATAATAACTAGTTAGTCTTAGTACTAGTATTAGTAGTTAGTCGGATCTAGATTATTAGTAGAGACTCGCCTTAGCGTAGTCGTACGGGAACGCCTTTAGTTAATCTACGCGTTTATTCTCGAAGAGAATCCTCGTTAGTATTAGTATTAGCTTTTTAGTAGACCTATTAGTCTTAAGCTACTAAATATTACGGAAAAGCGTATATCTACGCTAGTATAAGTAAAGATTATTAATTTTCTCTAGTCCCGTAGACCCGCGAGCTATTTATATTATCTAACCGTAACTACTAGAGTAGCCTTACTACTTAAGCCGTAATACTCTTATCCCTCTTTATCCCTCTTTATCCCTTTCCTATATCCTATTCTACTTTCTATTCTATTCCTATACCTTCGTCCCCCTTATATCCCCTCCCCGGGTAGATAATACGTCGACCCTTAACGTATTTAAAGATATATACTAAAACTATACGAGCCTAATCAAAAGTTCTATAAACTAAGAAGAACTTTAATAAATTCTAAAATATTTTCGCGTATCCTAAGATATTTAAATATATTATAAGATCCTAAATATTTCTAAAGTTACCCTATACGTCGTACGTATTAACGCTTAGTATAGAAAGCGGCTCCTTAGGAGGTATACTAGATAGTAATAGTAATTATTAGGTTGTTAGAGTACTAGGTTATTAATATAGATTCGCCGGTAATATATATTTAATCTATTATAATTATATTTAAGTAAAAGTCGGTTAGATAGGAGGACTTTTTAAGGTAGTTAGTTAAAAAATTTCTTTAAGTATCCGCTCTTAGTAGTAAATTGTATTATAGTTAATATACGTAATATTATTTATATTATTTAATTCTAGGTCGTTTATTTATTATTCTTAATATAGCTCGACTTTAATACGGATTTTCGACTTAAAAGACTTCTCCCTCCCCTACTAAAAAAATTCTATATCGTCCCTTAACGTTTACCTTCCTACTTTCTATACTTTTTACTTCCCCTTTAACGCAAATAAAGTCTAATATATAAACGGTTTCTAGAAAAATTAATTTAGAATAAGGTACGGTAGTTTAAATAAAATAAACTAAACTTCCTAACTCCTAATTTAGAAAGTAAGCTACCCTAATTTTCTTAGGTATATAAAAAAAGAAAAACTAATATATAAATAAAATAATAAACGCCTAGAGTAAAGCTAGCTATCCGGGAATTAAATAGTTACAACTTATATACCTAGGTATAAGCCGCCTTATAAAGGGTAACTAGAGATAAAGAAATTAATAATTAAAAGATAGCCGGCTTAGTAGTCGTAGAAAGTTAGACTTATAGGAGAAAGTTCTACTAATATTAAGAGGAGTACCCGAATATTAGATTTCTTCGAATCTAAGGAGTAAGGTATAAGTCTATTTAAGCGTAAAATTAACCTAATCGATTTTACCGGCGAGAGAAAGAAGGTATAGATAGTATAAAAGCTCGAAAGTTAGGAGTATAAAGAAGGCGAAGCTAAATAAGGCGAACGCGGAGGACGAGAGTAGTAAAAGCCTAACTAGTAAAAGTCTAAGTAGTAAAAGTCTAAGTAGTAAAAGTCCGAGTAGCGAAAGTCTATTTAAGCGAAACTAGTATAGTCTCTAAAATAGTTAAAGTTGAGTTTTACGAAAGTAATACCTAAGGTAAAGCTACCTTAGAAGGACGAAGGAGAAGGTCCTAGTAGAGACCCTCGAAACCCGTCTAAGTCTATTTAAGCGTAAAACTAGGCTAATCGATTTGAACGGCAAGAGAAAGAAGGTAAAGGTAAATAAGGTAAAGGTAAATAAGGTAAATAAGAGTAGAGAAAGGCCTAAGTAGCGAATTAGAAGAATAGGACTATTAATATTATAACCTAGGGGATTATCCTCCTAAAGACTTTATAGGTTAGTTCTAATCTTAAAATATAAGAGTAGGGAGGCTTAGATAGAGGATAGGACGTAAATCGCTAGTATAGGAGGATAGTACTAGAGGACCGTATAGGGGAATAGATACTATAGGAGAATAAATAGGACCGGGCTAATATTAGACTTAACTAAGGATATAGACTTTAATAGAAGCCCGTAGAGTTTAAGGTTTCCTAGATTATAAGCTATTTATTAGATAGGTAACTACTTAATATTCGAGGCGTTTTAGTATAGGGAGGACAAGAGGATTAAAAAGGCGTATAGGACCCTTAGGATTATATATAGACTTCCTTTATACTACTAATATATAAATAAGGGATTTGGTTAAGGTAGATTACGGTAGCGTATTAGCTTAATATATTATCTTTATTTTTTAATTATTTCTTTATTTACTACGAATATTTACGAGCTATTTATAAATCGAATACTTCTTAGTAGTTCCTAGTAATCCTAGTATTAGCTAGGATCGAAGCCCTATAGTCTAGGAATAATTACTTATAGTCTAGATCGATAAACTAATATATCTAGATTCTTATTACCGGTTTATTCTTCTATTACCTAGTCTAAGTCCTTATCTAATTAAGTACCGTTTTATTCCTATTTATATTCTTATTCTATTTTACGCTCCTAATAAGTATTTAGGGGTTATTACCTATAGGCCTATCCCGCTAGTAGAAGATCCTAATCCTATTTCCTCGGATCGATTAATATACTAGAACTCTATTTAGCTCCTCGAGTACGTAGCTACTAATAGGTAATCTAGTAATAGGTAATCTAGTTCCCCTATCCTTATATACTTCCGTATTACGGTACGGACCGACCTATATAAAGTCTAACTAAGATCTAAAATCCTTAGCTATTTTCGTATTATATAAGAGGATAAGCTATCCTACGTCTAGGTTTTTAGTACGTATTCTAGTCTAATATTACGATTCCTAGTATTCGTTTACTTCTTATCTTATACGCTCCTATCTTATAATAGCTTCTTAAAGGTCTTCTCCTCTCTAATCTCGTTACTTTACTTATAGAAAGAGGAGGTATTCTATTATCCTAACTTTAGACTATAAGAGGTTTTACTATATTACTATTTTCAACTCGATTAGAAGGATATATTTTTTACTAAGTATTATTCTAACTAGAGTTATACTAGTTATTCTATTAACTATTATTTATTTAGTCTAAAGTATCGTAAGTAAAAAATCTTTCTAAGATTTCTAGTTCCCGTTTATTACTTATTAGAAGGCTTCCTATATTATTAAGTAGGACCCTTTAATTCCTCCCTAACGTTAACTATTATATAGCGAAATCTTAATTGTCCTAATATTATATAGTTTTAAAAGTACCTTAGTATATAGCTTATTTTTAGGACCTCTATTAACTTTAATTTTAGATATAATACCCTATCGATAGATTAGTTCCTTAAAGATAAAGTCTATAATATTCTTAGACGTAGGTACTAAACGAAGTACTCTCGCCTTAGACTAGCTACTTAATTCCTCTCTTACTTAAACGAGATAGCTATAACTACCTTATAGAGTAGTTATCGTATAATTAATAGAATATCTTACGCTAAGAATCTTACTCCGTATAATCGTTATATTTAGAGGTTCTACTACGTACGCTTAATCGCTTATTTAATACTAAGGATATTCCTTAATCTATTTATAGATATTATTATAGTATACGTCCTAGTAATATCGATTCTAAACTAGTACTATAGTAGTTTTATATCTTTTATAGCTGTATTTATTATAGAGAGTAATAATAATTTCTTTTTATTAGTCCTAGTTATTACTTACCTAATAGTAGGCTTATCCTCGTTTACCTCGCTTAAATAGTTGTCGTCTAGCTATAAGGTAGCCTATTACCTTTCTTTT
The DNA here is from genome assembly GCA_004522665.1 of Venturia nashicola. NCBI lineage: Eukaryota > Fungi > Ascomycota > Dothideomycetes > Venturiales > Venturiaceae > Venturia > Venturia nashicola. The sequence continues at coordinate 225,007 of SNSD01000031.1, forward strand.
TATAGCCGTAATCTATTTACCTTTAAGGTAGTCTACGACTTTAAGTATTATAAGCTAGTTAGTAATCGCCTAATATTCCGTAGTATATTCGCCTTCTAGGCCTTCCTAAGGTTCTAATAGACCGGTTTCTCCGTATTCCTCGTTCTAATCTATAGAACTTTTACTACTCGTATCGTTATTATTTTCTAGGCTAGGTACGGATATTAGGTAGAGCTAGATCGTAAGTTATAAGTTATACTTATAGATATAGATACTAGAGTAGTAAAGAGCGCTAAGTTATTAATTAATAAAATCCTTAATATCGGCTCTAAGTTATTAATCGATAAAATCCTCGATATCGAAGTTAGGAATAGCGGGGATTTCCTCTTTAGGTATATTACTAAATTAGCGGGAGAGTCTATTAGCTACTATATTCTTTTTTCTAGGAATTTACTAAATATTAAGATTCTATATCTAAATCTATATAAGCTATTATTTAACTAGCGATCCTAATATAACTAAAGATACCCTATTAAGTTAATAGATTAAAGTCCGGGCGTCCGTTTTAACTACGAAATATATTCCCTATAGGTAAAGGCGAAATTCCTTAAGTACGTATAGAAGAGCGTAGTATTCTAGTTTAACTATATTATATTTCCTTTCTAATAGTAAATAGATTCCGCTTTTATATTAGTATAGATATCTCTTACCTAGTTCGTCTAGTTATTATAGAACTACTCTCTATCCTTTACCTAAAGTATCTACTATAAGAATAATTTCGCCTATATCTAGTTCGTATATAACGGGTTATAGTACGGGTAGAGTCGTAAGCGCTTTCTAAAGAGTCTTTATTACCTTATCTTATTCCTTACCCTAAAAGTATTCTAAGCCTTTCTTAAATAATATAAAGATAGGTTTTAAAATAGTAGTAAGATCTTATATCTAAATTCGGTAATAGATATAGACCCTAATAAAAGCTTTTATAGACTTAATAGACGTAGGAGTCGATTAGTTTAAAATAGTATCTACCTTAGTAATATTTAAGTACCGTCCTTCTTAATCGTAATATTATCTAACTATATTTACGCCTTCTTTATAAATATTAAACTTTCCCCCTAATATCGTTACTCCTACGCGTTTAATATCTATAAGGACTAAATCTAATCTAATTATATATTCTAAGACTCCTTAGCGTACTCCTTTAAGTTTAGATTCCTTATTATTATTATACTTTTCTAGTATTCTAGTAATTATATTGTCTATATAAATATCGCTATACTTAAACTAGTAGGAAATAATTATTTTAAATATATAATAGAATTAGGCTACTAAGTTTGTTACTCCTTAAGGTAAGGTAGTTATTTATAAGAGGCTAAACGAGTATATAAACGAGGTAAAATCGCGACTTTCCTTAGTAAGTTCTACCTAATTATATCTAGAGAAAAGGTTAGTAAGTAATATCTATACGTATCTCGTAAACGAGTTAAAGAATTTATCGGCCGTTAGTAGTATATTCGCGTCCCTAATAGTAACCGTCTTAATTTTCATAGTACTATTAATTAGTTAATACTTACTATTTTTCTTTAAGACTAAAAACTATAGGTTATAATATAAGGTATAACTAGGTTTAAGTCTTTCTGTCTTAATCCTCTCGTAAAATATCTAACGAATTTCGCTTAATAGAGCTTTAGAGATATTAAAGGGTTTCGCTTACTAAGGTTTATAGTCTACTACTAGGATAACTTATACTAGTACTACTTCTTTCCTAATTTTACTATATTCTTCGAAGCTTTATATAAGGGTAGGTTCTTATTATATAAGTATTTCCTTAACTACTAATTATATATTTAAGCTAAGAGACTAATTAATTTATATATCCTTAAACTAGAGTTCCGTAACCCGAATCTAATAAGAGAAGTAGGTATAACGTTCCTTAAGGAACCTATTAAGGTAATAGTAAGGTTCCGTACTAAACTATTCTTTTAGTATTATATCTCTCTAGTCTATACGGCCGCCGGGTATAGAGCTATTAGTAAGTTAAACGTTCTAAGATTCGATCTTATCTACTTTCTTTTTATATATACCGCTTACGTATTTTATTCCGTATATTATCTAGGAGCTAGTTAAATATAAGGAGATTCTTAAAAAAAAGTAGGTCCTATTTATCTAAGTATTTATAGGTTAGTAATCCGACCTAAGGCTTTATAGGTAAGGCGACGATATATAAATACTCTATACCTTATCCTTTATTTCTATAGAAGCTTATCTCTTTCTTTCTATAGTTTTATCTCGTTTACTATAGTAGCTATATTAAGTCTAGTTATAGTATAAGTCTTATTATATAGAAGTCTCCTAAAGTCTAGTAGTACGAGAAACTCGTTATAGATTAGGTCGTTAAAGAGTTATTTATATATTTTCTAGCCTAAGTTTAGCGCTAAAAGTCTTAGGTTTCTTATATATTTAGTAGATATCCTTCTAAGACTTTAGACTCTACCTCCTTATTTTCTAAATTGTCTAAATTAGAATTATCTTCTTAGTCTAAATAAGTATAGGGGATTTAAAGGCTTGATTTATACCTATTATATAGGAATTCTAAGAAAACTACTTATAATATAATACTCTATTAACCGTTTATAGAGAATACTATAAGGGGGATAAAGGTAAAAGACTAGATTAGGAAGTAGAATAGGATATAGGAAAGGAATAATAGAGGGATAAGAGCTATATATAAAATAGTATAGGAAGAACAACGAATAACAATATTACTAACTACTATAATATATAGATAGACCTTAATAACGATTAGGAATAGGATAACAAAATATATAGGAAAAGAATAATAACTAATATAATATAATAATACGATCTAATTCTTATTTCTTACTTTAACTATAGACTCTCTCTCTCTTACCCCCTAACTACCTTATCTATCTCTTTATAAACTATCTTGCCTATCTCTTTATAAACTACCTAAAGATCCTATTACCTTGCCTTCGTATAGTAGCTAAGCGGTAGAAGTTAATAGTAATCTAATACTATATTATCTACGCTTATCTCTCCTACATTTTAGAGGTCGTACTAGGGTTTCTCTCTATAGTTAAGACGATTCCTAGTAGCTATTATAGTATTATAATCGAACTTATACTTAGGATATACTCTTTTTTATCTTAGACTAGATTATCGAACTCTCGAATATTAGACTTTAAATATTAGATTTTAGGACTTTAGGACTCTCTTTCTTTTACTATTAACTTAACTATAGGACTATTAGACTATCGAAAACGGAATTTTATATATTAATCTTTAACTACTAGGCTTTAGAACTTTCCTTTAAAATACTCGACTATATATAACTCTCGACTTTAGACTCTTAACTTTAGACTCTTAACTTTAGACTCTTAACTTTAGACTCTCGACTACCCCCTTTAGAATACCTTCGAACTTTTTATACAAATATTAACTAGCGTTACTTTATACTCCTAAACTAACTTTTCCTCTTTATATAACTAATAACATTTGACTAACTAACTATTACTAAACTTAGAAATAGGAAAAAACTCTATAAAGGCCTAAGTCTAAGCTATATTAATAGAAAATTAGAATTTAAAATAATTACTAGTAATATCCTAGTTCTCTTAACTCCTCGGACCAAGCCTAGGATATCCTACTAGTAGAGATTATACTTTATACGAAAATACCTAGGATTATCTATACTATCGATATTACTTTCCTATAGTCTATATACCCTTATCTAATAAGTTAGAAAAGAAAGGCCTAACTATACTATATACGAAATAGTATTACTCTCGCCGTCTAGATTACGAACTCTAAGTATTAGTATATAGGTCTAACTCCCTTTAGCTACTTATCTTCGAAATTATCTAGGAACTCTTAGTAGTAATACTCTTATCTCTAAGAAACGTACGCGAACGAATATAGTATAGAAAGAATAGAATAACTTAAGACTAATAAAAAATCGAAATATCTATCTATATATACCTAAACTAGAAAACTCCCTCTACTAGACCCCCTTTGGATTCTTCCGGCCTCTACTCTACTAATCTATCTATAGCTAATCTTAGTCCTATACTTAGAGACCTAGCTACCCGTTACGATATAGTTAACCTTATTAATACCCTTAAGGACTTTACTATTACTAGAAGATAGGAAAGAAAGGCTAAGGCCTTTAATCTTAAAAATTATACGCTCTCTCCTAAGTAACGCTTTAATTAAAGAAAGACTACGGACTTCCTTATCCGCCTTAAAGATACCTTTAATACTTACGATATTACTAATAATATCTATAAGATCTAGGCTCTTAGTCGTAATATTAAGTCTATCTATCTATATAATATTAAGCTTCTAGGCGGCTATAAGGAATATAGCTATAAAACTTACCGTAAACCCCTTCGATAGGAATATATTACTACTAATAACCGTTAAGGAAAGGAGACTACTACTTACCTAAAGTTACCTCTATAAACTTACCTTCTAAAGCGCCTCTTAGAAACTAGATACTCGCGGCTTTATTAAGGAATTCAAGAACTACTATCTACTTATTATTAATACCGATAAACTAACTAGGTCTACTATAAGTAGGATCTTCCTAAGTAGATTACTAGAATCGGTCCGTTAATAGGTTAACTTAATACTTAATATTAACCCTCGTATTTGCTCTACCTTTAATAATATTAAATAGATTATCCTTAATACTAAACGTATTATTATTAGTAACGAGAATATATTACTCTCTATATTGAATAGTTATAAGGGAAGTACTCTTAATAGAGTTATTAAACGAATAGTCCTTCGAAGGAACGAGGCTATTATTCTAGCTATAGAAAAACCTAAAACTACTAAACCTTAACTTAGGGCTAATATTAGTAAAGCTCTTAAGGGTCTTCGTAGAACTAATACCTCTAGGGACGTCTTACTTATAGTTAAGTATATAGTATATAGTTATATTACTAAGAACGTAGAATAATAGTTAGTAAAATAGAATAGTAAGAGAGACTAGGATATAGACTTAGACTTAGAAGACGATAAACTAGACGTAACCCTTAGGAACTTACTACTAGAACTACTAAAGAAAACCTATAAGCCTAGAAACCCTATACTTAAGTAGTACGTTATAAAGAAAGATAAGGCTACTAATAGAATATTATATTCCGGTATTTAGAGATCTCTTATATAAGTCCCTACTAGAATAGTTAGCTAATAATATCCGTCCGGAAATAGAGGAAATAGAATAAAGGAAATAGGAAAAGGCCGCTAAAAGGAAATACAAAATAGAAGAACGTTAGAAAGCGGACGGAATAAAATAAGGAGTAGGAATTATAGTACTACGCTTAGAAGAGTAGGAACCGAACTAACTTCGGAAATAGTTCTTCGTATTATATAAGGATAATAATCGTTCTCGCGTCTCTATAAGGAGCCCTACCTTAATAGCTTAGATTAGAAAACTAGAAATCAAGGCTCTATATAATACTAGAGCCGAAGTAAACGTTATATCTAAAGGAGTTATAAGGTAGTATAGATTAGTAGTTAATAGTATTAAGTAGGATATCTAGGGACCGGTCTTAGATAAGCTTAAAGTTACTAACGGGAGGAGAATTCCTCTAGTTAGCTAGACTAGCGCGTATATACGGATTACCGGAGTAGACTTCGATTACGAGAATATAGTCTTTATAATACTTAGAGACTACTCTTAGGGAATAGTACTCGGTTAGCCTTTCTTAGTACGGAGCTATCTTATTATATAGGCTAAGGTAGATAGTAGTATTTCGTATAAGGTATTCTCTATAAATAGCGAATAGAGCGTTATATAGTAAGTAGTCGTCTTAGAATTCCTATATAATAGGTATAAGTCTAGCCTTTAAATCCCTTATACTTATTTAGACTAGGAAGATAATTCTAATACGGACGATTTAGAAAATAAGGAGGTAGAGTCCTAGGTTTTAGAAGGATACCCGCTATATATATAAGAAACCTAAGGCTTTTAGTACTAAACTTAGGCTAGAAAATATATAAATAGCTCTTTAACGACCTAATCTACGACGAGTTTCTTTTACTACTAGACTTTAGAAGACTTCTATACGATAAGACTTATACTTTAACTAGACTTAATATAGCTACTATAGTAAATAAGATAAAGCTATAGAAAGAAAGGGATAAGCTTCTATAGGAATAAAGAATAATATATAGAATATTTACCTATTATCGCCTTATACCTATAAAGTCTTGGACCGGATTACTAACCTATAAATACTTAGATAAATAGGACCTACTTTCTCTAAGAATCTCCTCGTTTTCGACTAGCTCCCTGATAATATATAGAACGAAGTACGTAAATAGTATATTTAAAAAGAAAGCGGATAAAGTTTAACCTTAGAATATTTAACTTACCGACGGATCTATACCTAGCGGCCGTATAGATTAAAGAGATATAATACTAAAAGAATAGTTTAGTACGGAACCTTACTTTTACCTTAATAGATTCCTTAAGAAACGTTACGCCCGCTTCCCTTATTAGACTCGGCTTATAGAACTCCGGTTTAAGGATATATAAATTAATTAGTCTATTAGCTTAAATAAACGATTACTAGTTAAGGAAATACTTATATAGGGAGAACCTACCCTCGTATAGGGCTTCGAAGAATAAGGTAAAATAAGAGAAGAAGTAGTACTAGTATAAGTTATCCGAGTAGTAGACTATAAACCTTAGTAAGTAAAACCCTTTAATATCCCTAAGGCTTTATTAAGCGAAATTCGTTAGATATTTTACGAAAGGATTAAGATAGGAAGACTTAAACCTACTTATACCTTATATTATAACCTATAGTTTTTAGTCTTAAAGAAAAATAGTAAGTATCGACTAATTAAGAGTACTATAAATATTAATACGGTTACTATTAGGGACGCGAATATACTACTAACGGCCGATAAATTCTCTAACTAGTTTACTAGATACGTATAGATATCGCTTACTAACCTTTTCTCCGGATACGACTAGTTAGAACTTACTAAGGAAAGTCGCGATCTTACCTCCTTTATATACCCGTTTAGGCTCTTATAAATAACTACTCTACCTTAAGGAGTAATAAACTTAGTAGCCTAATTCTATTATATATCTAGAATAATTATTTCTTACTAGTTTAAGTATAGCGATATTTACGTAGACGATATAATTACTAGAATACTAAAAAGGGATAATAATAATAAGGAATCTAAACTTAAAGGAGTACGTTAAGGAGTTTTAGAATATATAATTAGACTAGATTTAGTCCTTACGGATATTAAACGCGTAGGAGTAACGATATTAGGGGTAAAGTTCGATATTTATAAAGAAGCCGTAAATATAGTCGGATACTATTACGACTAAGAAGGATAATACCTAAATACTTCTAGAGTAGCTACTATTTTAAACTAGTCGACTCCTAGGTCTCTTAAGTCTATAAGAGCTTTTATAGGAGTCTATATCTATTACTAAATCTAGATATAGGATTTTACTACTATTTCGAAACCTATCTTCGTATTATTTAAGAAAAGCTTAGAATTCTATTAGGGAAGGGAATAAGATAAGATAAGGTAATAAAGACTCTTTAGGAAGCGCTTCTAACTATACCCGTACTATAACCTACTATATATAAAACTAATTTAGGCGAAATTATTCTTATAGTAGATACTTTAGGAGAAGGATAGGGAGCGGTTCTATAATAACTAGATAAGCTAGGTAAGAGATATCCGTACTAATATAAAAGCGGAATCTAGTTACTATAAGAAAGGAAATATAATATAGTTAAACTAGAATACTATACTCTTCCTATACGTACTTAAGAAAGTCTACCTTTACCTATAGGGAATATACTTTATAGTCGAAATAGACGCCTAGACTTTAATCTATTAACTTAATAGAGTATCTTCGGATATATTAGGATCGCTAGTTATACGGTAGCTCGTATAGATTTAGATATAGGATTTTAATATTTAGTACGTTCCTAGAAAAAAGAATATAGTAGCTAATAGACTCTCCCGTTAATTTAGTAATATACCTAAAGAGGACGTCCTAGCCGTCCCTAACTTTAATATTAAGGACTTTATTAATTAACGACTTAGCGCCCTTTACTACTCTAGTATCTACGTCTATAAGCGTAACCTATAATATATAATCTAGCTCTACCCGATAGCCGTACCTAGCCTAGAAAATAATAACGATACTAGTAGCGAAAGTTCTATAGATTAGAACGAGGAATACGGGGAATTCAGTTTATTAGAACCTTAGGAAGACTTAGATAGCGAATATACCGTAGAATATTAAGCGATTACTAACTAGCTTATAATACTAAAAGTCGCGGACTACCTTAAAGGTTAATAGTTTACGGCTATAAAGAGAAAGGTAATAGGCAACCTTATAGCTAGACGATAACTATTTAAGCGAGGTAAATAAGGATAAGCCTACTATCGTATAATTAATAACTAGGAGTAATAAAAAGAAATTATTATTATTTAGATTAAAGTAATATCTTTACGAGGGGATAGCTAAATCCTTAATTTAGCTATACCCTATTAGGTTAGACTATATTTTATAGGATCTAGTACTAGTAACTAGACTAACTAGTACGATTAAGTATTAATTATTATTTATACTAATAGATATCTATTCGTATCTATTAATACCGGTCTACTAGGACTATTTTCCTTTAACGTTAACTACCTACCTAACCTATAGGTACTAATACTAATTAGTAGTTATTACTACGACTATAAACTAGTAAGGTATTTAAGTAACTCGAGTTATAGGACCTAAATCTATTAATTAACCTACCCTTTTTCCGAAATATATCTTAGTATAGAGGAAACCTAGGGAGCTAAATAGGATCGAACGTTAGTAATCCGACTACTATACCTTTAATTATAGGTAGTATCGACTTAGGATCCGAGTTCGTAACCCTACTAAATTTACTCTTTTCTACTAAAAGGAGGTTTTTAGTACCTGAAATTACCCTTATATAGGATATAACTAAAGAATAACTTAACGGTTTCGTCGCCAACTAATCCTATACTTACGCGATAGTATAGGATAATAAAACCCTATAAGAATAGTTCCTTAATAATTTTAAGGATTGGAGTAAGGCCTACCTTAATATAGTCTTAAAAGATAGACTCTATATACTTAAGATAGTACTTCGTACCCTACTTCCTCTAGGGAGTTTAGAACCAATTTAGAAGTAAATTCTCGACGCGATTACGTACCTTAGGGAGGTCTATAGCTACTATCCTCGACTCGAACCTATTACTCCTACGCCTCTCTATAAGCCTTAGTATCTACCTATACTAGAAGAATAGCCTTAGTAGCCCGAATATTAACCTTAAATTAAACCCTAAGCCGAGCCTATCCTACTAGATAATATTACTAGGAGACGGGCTAGAATAGTAACTAAGAAATAATAAGCGTTCCCTACGTTAGTTAAGAGATAGGATTAGGTCCTCTACGATAAACTAGAAGACCTATATAAATAAATAAACGAATATATTATAGGTCCTTAATAACGTTAACTATATATACCTCTCCTATATACTTAAGAGTAAGAATAACTACTAAATCGGCTACTACTACGCCTACTACTATTATAAAGACCTACTACGTATATACTAGGTTTTAACGCTCTATCTATCTTTAATAAACGGCCTATACAAGTTAACTTATAGTAGTAATAATAGGTATTTTCTCGAAGACTCGTAGATCTCTCTAAACTATACTAAAACGATATAAAATATAGTAGAGAAGAGTATAATAACCTAGACTTCAAGCTACGTATTTTCAAAGATATAGGCGTTAAGGGAGATATTATAATAGATTAGGATTTAGCTTCTACGCTTTCTATTATATTAAAGGATAAAGCTAGAGAGTACTACTACTCTAAGATAGTTAATAAGAACTTCTCTAGCTATATACCTATAATAACTATACTTTAATACTAGTTCGAGAACTACTAACGTCGAGAGAAACTCCTAGGAGATTAGAGGAATACTACCTTACTAGAGGTAATCTAGAAAAATCCTAATAAGTCCTTACTTAAGTATTTCGAGATACTTATCTACTAAATCTCTAGCCTAAAGAGACTACTCCGAAAGATATCTAAAGAGGAGTACTACTAACTCCTAATAGCTATAAGGGGTATAAAAGAGTACTAGTACGCTTAATTTAACCCTTCTTAAAACTTTGATTCGCTATATATATAACTTAGGAATTCAATTATAGTTATATCTTTATAATCGGTCCTAACTAGGCTAAAACTATCCTAAGGAGTATATATCTCTAACGAACTCGAGGAGTAAACTAAGTTATAGAGTAAGGACGAGTAAGAAGACGACGAGTTCTACGACGAAAACTACGTATACTTTTAGGGTCTCTAATAGGGCGGGGCGAAACGGGGGGGGTCGGGTTAGGGGCGGGGCGGGGCGGGTTTTAGGGGCGGGTTATAAAGCTATAACCCTAACCCGACCCGCCCCGCCAAGCCTAAAACCCGCCCCGTTAGTTAGGGGCGGGTTTTTAAGGGGGGAACCCGGGATTTTTTTCTAGAAACCTTGATAACTATAGATCTATTATATATATTCTAATTTTTTAAATACTTTAAATAATCTCTTGGTTATACTCTATCTTATAGGTATATAATATATAAATATATCTATATATATAACCCTATAAAAATCACGTGGAAAACCCGAACGGGGCGAACGGGGCGGGTTTTCTTCTAAACTATAACCCGCCCTAGGACCCCGCCCCAACCCGTTAAAACCCGACCCGGTAACGGGGCGGGTTCCCTACCCTATAACCCGCCCCAACCCGCCCCGTTAGGGACCCTATATAATACTTTATAGATAGAACCTATAGGAGAAACTTTAATAATCCTCGAAACTAACGTAGCGGACGTGTAAAAGGATTTACTTAACGGGGACGATATAATCGAATATCTCGAATACCTTCTAGGCTAAGAAAACTACGGGGACTATACTATATCTACGGAAAACCTAACTATTGGATAAGAAACTATTTAATTAAGGAGAGAAAGGTAAGCTACTAGAAATTAAAAATTTAAGGTATACTAATAAGTAATATACCTTTAAGACTATACTATCGAAGCCTACCTATCTATAGTTAACTCCTACGAAGGTACTTTAGATACTAGGGATAAAGTAGTTATTAAGGAATACTACTATCTCTTTACTAACGATAAATTTCTACCTAAAAACAACGAAGGATTTATATTATTCGCCTAATAACTCTCTAATAATACTATAGCGTATTTCCTAGCCTCTAAATAGCCTATAAACTAAGTTATAGAGGAAATTTTTAGCTTCTAATACTACTACTCTAAAGAGACCTTCTAGGGTATCCTACCCGATATAGGAGTAGTAGGAATTTCTATAGTAGGAGAACCTTAGTTCCGAGTACTATAAAAGTACTTATAGAACCGAATCGAGCTTAATACGTTATTAGCGGGCTAGTATAGTATTATTTTCGGTAAGGGTAATACTTCCTCCCTAGGAACTACCTAGGTTCCTATACTAATTAGAAAAACTATCTTCTATATTATCCCGCTAATAAACCTTTCCTTATATATATTAAGGATATAGACTAACTAGGTATTTATATAGATAACCTCCAAAACCTTTTAGTATAAGGTAAGAAGAAGTTTCTACTTATTAGGAAGTATAGCTATCCTTAGCTAGAGTTACCCCGCTAATTAATATAGTAATAGTACTTATAGTCTCTCCCGGAATAATTTATTACTTCGGAATTTGAAATTTCCCTCCCTTAGGCTACTAATAGAGTAATTTTAGCTAATTTAGAGCTTATTTTACCCCCTCTATTAACTAATTAGTTATACCAACCTATATAGGTATCCTAATTCAATTAATCTTTCTTCTCCGATCTAGACGAGTAATAATTAGGGTAACTATACTAACGTTTCGGCTATCTATTAGCTAAAAGGTTCCTTAAGGTACTCTCTAGAGTAGGTTTAGAGGATATAGATACTAATATAATTAAATCTATCTCTAAACTTTATAAATATTAATTATATTATTAGATAAATATAAAGGCGCCTTCGAGATTTAGATTTTTACTCTAGGATAACTTAATTTTTAATACTTAGATTATAGTTAATATTATATATATCGATAGCTAACTAGTACTATATATAGTCGATATAGCTACTATATTCTAAGTAGCCTAATTCCTAGCAGGTTAGACTATAGGCGAGATATAGTAGTATATTTATACTATTTAGATTAATATCTACCTCGGACTACTAGATTAGATTATTATAGATATAGGAACTAACTTCTCCTCCTACGAATTTAATTAACTTATAAGTTTACTTAATATCTAAGTTAAGGAGGTTCCTATAGAGGTATATTATTTAATTAGTAAGGGAGAAAGATACTATACGGTTCTAAGGCGTTGTTTTACTATTCTTAAGGAAGACCTACCTTTAGAGAGTAATCTAGCTATCCTATAACTAGTAGTTAAGGCTATAAACGATATAGTAGAACCAAATAGACTTATCCCTACCCTCCTCGTCTTTAGGGCTTACCCTAAGATAATAGGTTCTTTCCCTCCTAGCTTATTAATCCTATAAAGAGTAAATATAGTTAAAAAGGTAATAAAAGAACTCTATTAAATTTAAGCTAGGGAATAAGTAGTAAGTATACTCTCTTAACGTAATAGTCCTACCCTAATTATACTATTTATACTACTAATTGGCGATAAAGTTCTTATATAGAGAGAGAATAGAGGCTAGAAAGGGCCTTATATTCTAAAAAAGGTATAGGACTATAACTATATAGTTAGAATAAATAATAACGACGTTGTTTTAAGATCTATATAGTATATACGTTAAGGTATTCTAAAAAAGACTAGTAATCGAAGTTATAGATACTAGTTTTTCGGATTCTAATATAGAATAACTAGAGGAGTAACTAGAGGACTAACTAGGAAATTAGCGAAGGAATTAGCTACCTACTAACGAAAATACTACTACTATACCGAAACCTAATATAGTAACTCTAAATATAACTAATTCGCGTATTACTAAAGTAAATAGATGTATTATAATTCCTTCGTATCGAATAAGAGTATAACGTATAGCCTTAGAAGAATACTAAACCTTCTTTTTAACTACTAATTAGGCTTTTATTTCTATAAAAGAAAAAGTAAATCTAGAGCTTTACCTTAAGCTACGTATAGAAGGTATACTAGATTCCTTAGAACTACCTTTTTCTAAGTTAGATCTCTAGGAAATAGAAAACCTTATTAAAAGAGATATTCTTTAGTTCCCTACTAACTATATACCCCCTCTAGGATAACGTATTTTCGACGCTCGTATCGTACGAGAAATTAAGGATAAGGGTACTTATAAACCCTATAAGAAATCCCGCCTTATAGTATAAGGATTTAATAATATAGCTAAGGAAGCTATCCTCTATTAATTACCTATAATCTAGAGAGCTAGTTAACGAATTATCCTTTATATTACTATAACTCTACTTATACCCGAAAATAAATCGATTTCGAAACCCTTAAAATAATCCGACTTTACTCTTATACTTAGGGATATCTCCTAGACCTATATTTAGTCGAAAACTACCCTAAATAGACCTATTACTATTAACCTTCCTAGAGAACTTAGATATCTCTACCTACTAGGTACCCTTATTATTATCTAGAAGCCCTTATATAGTATTATAGAGGTAGGCCTATATTGGTTTAATACCTACTATAAATACTATATCTCGAAACTTAATATAGCTATATCTATCTTTAACCTATACCTCCTAATTATAAAAGGAGATAATTTTAGTATTATCGGTATATAAACGGATAATACTTTAATCCTATATAACTTCTAGTTTAAGGATAAGAAAGAGATAGCTAGATCTTAAGCTAATTTCCTCTAAAAGCTAGTAGAAGTACTTAATCCGGATAATAGTATTATTTTTAATAGCTATATATTGTCCCGGTAAGGTGCAAATCTAGTTATAGTATAGAAAAACTAAGGAGAGAATCTCTTTCCTATCGATTAGGTATCTCCTAACCCTAAGTAATCCTATATCTAATAAAGGGCTAGAGGAGTATATATTACCTTTATCTATTAACCCGAAGCTACTTTCGACCTCTCTATAGTAGTATAATACTAAGATCTAGGCCCTAACGAGATAAAAGCCCTAAATAAGCGCCTAATTTAGTAGAAAGATAATCTAGATAGAGGTTTAACCTTTATTCTACTTAATCTTTCTAGTTTAAAACTATTTATTTTTATTAACGGATCCTTCGTAAATAATAAGGATATAAGTAGCTAGATTAGAACCCTCTTTATACTTAGAAATAAATCCCTAGGTAATTTCTAGTTTAATCTAAAAGGGAATATTATTTACTAGTCTTCGATTAAGGTAAAACGAGTAACTAGATTAGTTCTAGCCTCCGAAATCCTCGCTATATCTAACGGAGTTAATAAAAGCTTTATTTTTATAGTATAGGTAAGATAAGCGTAGATAATATAGTATTAGATTACTATTAACTTCTACCGCTTAGCTACTATATAAAGGTAAGGTAATAGGATCTTTAAATATTTCGTAAAGAGATAGATAGGGTAGTTTATAAAGAGATAAATAAGGTAGTTAGAGGTAGAGAAGAGAGAGTCTAGAGTTAATATAAGTAATAAGAATTAAATCGTATTATTATATTATCTTAGTTCCTATATATATACCGTTAATCTAGTTCCTATATTATTAATTATTTTAGGGTTCTATAAATTATAGTATTACCGTAGTATATTATTTCTTATATATTTTTTCGTATCTTATATCCCGTTCCTATTCTACTTCCTATTCTAGTCCTATACCTTTATCCCCCTTATATCCCCTCCCTAGGTAGATAATACGTCGACCCTTAACGTATTCTAAGATATACGCTAAAACTATATAAGACTAACTAATAAGCCTAAATACTAAGAAGAATCTTAAAGGGGTATAGAACTTCTCGTATCCTAAGATACTAAGAAAGAACTTAAAAGTAAGAAAAGACTCGAAAGAGTAATAAAACTTTAGCGTATATACTAAAGTATCTAAACGTATAAAAAAATCCTAAATATTTCTAAAACTAAGAAAGAATTCAAAGCTCTCCTAAAATAATTAAATATATTAAAAGATCCTATATATTTCTAAAGTAGCCTTATACGTCGCGCGTATTAACGCTTAGTATAGGAAGCGGCTCCTCGGGAGGTATACTAGATAGTAATAGTAATTATTAGGTTATTACTCTAATAATCTAATCTATTATAGTTGTATTTAAGTAAAGTCGGTTAGATAGGAGGACTTTTCGAGGTAATTAGTTAAAATTTTCCTTATAGTTTCCGGTTATAGTAGTATTATAAGTAGTATTATACGTAGTATTATTCGTATTTTTTAATTCTAGTTTGTTCGTTCTTTTTATTAATATAGCTCGACTTTAATACGGATTCCTAACTTAAAAGACTTCTCCCTCCCCTACTAAAAAATTCAATATCGTCCTATAACGTTCGCCTTCCTACTTCCTATACTCTTTACTAGGTTTAACGTAAACAAAGGCTAATATATTAACGGTTCCTATATAAAATAATTTAGAATAAGGTACGGTAGCTTAAATAAAACAAAGTAAACTTCCTAACTCTATATATAAAAGGTAACTCTCCTAACCTTTCCGGATATATATATATATATATATATATATATAAAACTAATAAAAAGGAAAAGTAATAAACGTCTACTACGAAGCTAGGTATCCGAGAATCGAACTATTATAATATATATACTAGGGTATAGTTCCTTTAATAGCTAAAGTTAAGTTTTACGAAAGTAATACCCGACTAAGTCTATTTAAGTATAAAGCTAGACCGGTACAATAATAGAGAATACTATTAATTTAACTAAGGATAAACGGGAGGCGAATAGGCGAAGGTTACTAAAGGCTAATATAGCGAAAGTCTAAGTAGTAAAAGACTAAGAGAATATAACTACTTTAACTTATAGAATTATCCTCCTAAGGACTATATAGATCTATACTAATCTTAAAATATAAGAGTAGGGAGGCTTAGATAGAGGATAGGACGTAAACCGTTAGTACTACTAGGAGGGCTACTAAAGAGTAAGAAGCTATTAAAGAGGCTAAAGTAGGAGAAACGGTAAACGTATTCTCTTAAGTATAAACTCTAGGTTTCGTAGATATAAGCTTAAGGACTAATTAGGATTAATAAGTAAAAGGGTCTAAATAAAAGGATCGATAATTATATTCCCGTAGTTATAAATCCTAGGTTTCGTAGATATAAGCTTAAGGGCTAAGTAGGATTAATAAGTTAAAGTAATCTTATCGAAGCTTAAACCGGAGATTATCGAAGAACCTAAGGTAGACCGTATAGGAGGACCTCGAGGGGTATAAATACTTTCTAGAGAACTAGTAGGACTAAACTAATATTAGACTTAACTAAGGACCTAGACTTTAATAGATACTTATATACTTAAGGTTTCCTAGATTATAAGTAGGGTCCCTAACGGGGCGGGGCGAAACGGGGTAGGTCGGGTTAGAGGCGGGGCGGGGCGGGTTTTAGGGGCGGGTTATAAAGCTATAACCCTAACCTAACCCGCCCCGCTAAGCCTTAAACCCGCCCCGTTAGTTAGGGGCGGGTTTTTAAGGGGGGAACCCGGAGTTTTTTTCTAGAAACCTTAATAGCTATAGATCTATTATATATATTTTAATTTTTTAAATACTTATTATAGTCTCTAGGTTATACTCTACCTAATAGGAATATAATATATTAATATATCTATATATATAAGCTAATAAAAATCACGTAGAAAACCCGAACGGGGCGAACGGGGCGGGTTTTCTTCTAAACTATAACCCGCCCTAGGACCCCGTCCTAACCCGTTAAAACCCGACCCGCTAACGGGGCGGGTTCCCTACCCTATAACCCGCCCTAACCCGCCCCGTTAGGGACCCTAATTATAAGCTACTTATTAGATAGGTATCTACTTAGTAGAGATAGACGTATTTAGTAGCTATAGGGGATATTAGGTCGTAGTAATTCCTAATATATAGAGGAGAATCGAAAGCGCGTAAAGTAGAAGAGAATCGAATAAGTACTAAGTAGAGAAGAATTAAAAAGGTCGAAAGTATATATAGCGGAAAAGGATTAAAGAGGCGTAAAGGTCCCCTAGGATTACGTACTAAGTTTATTTATACTAATATATAAATAAGGGATTCGATTAAGGTATAGTATATTAGCTTATTAGTTTAATATTTTATATACTTTCCTAATCGTTTCCTTTTCTATATTATAAGTATTTATAAGCTATTTACGAATCGAATACTTCTCCGTAGTTCCTAGTAATCCTAGTATTAGCTAGGGTCGAATCCTTCTAGTCTAGGAATAATAACTTATAGTTTAGATCGGCGAACTAATATATCTAAATCCTCGTTACTAGGTTACTTTTCCTATTCCTATTCCTTATCCTTATCTAATTAAGTATTATCTTAATCCTAGCCTTATTCTTATTCTATCCTATACTCCTAACTAGTATTAAGGAGGTTATTACCTATAGGCCTATCCCTCTAGTAAAAGATCCTAATTCTATTTCCTTAAATTGTCTTATATACTAAAACTCTATTTAGTTCCTTAAGTACGTAGCTACTAATAGGTAATCCGGTTCTCCTATCCTTATATACTTCCGCGATACGGTATAGACCGATCTATATAAAATCTAATTTAGATCCGAAATCCTTAACGGTCTTCGTATTATATAAGAGGATAAGTTATCCTACGTCTAGGTTTTTAGTATATATTCTAGTTTAATATTACGATTTCTAGTACTCGTTTACTTCCTATCTTATACGTTTCTACCTTATAATAGCTTCCTAGAGGTCTTCCTCTCTCTAATCTAGTTACTTAGCTCGTAGAAAAAGAAGGTATTCTATTATCCTAACTATAGACTAAGGAAGGTTTTACTATATAACTATTTTTAGTTCGATAGGAAGGACGTATTCTTTACTAAGTATTATCCTAACTAGAGTTATACTAGTTATTCTATTAACTATTATCCGTTCGGCCTAAAGTATTACTAGTAATAAATCTTTCTAAGGTTTCTAGTTCCCGTTCGTTACTCGTTAGAAGGCTTCCTATATTATTAAGTAAAACCGTTCGATTCCTCCTTAACCTTAACTATTATATAGTAAAATCTTAATCTTTCTAATATCGTATAGTTTTAGAAGCGTATCCGTATATAGCTTATTCTTAGGACCTCTATTAACTCCGATTTCTAATATAATACCCTATCGATAGATTAGTTCCTTAAAGATAAAATCCGCGATATTCTTAAACGTAGGTACTAAATAGAGTACTCTTACCTTAGGCTAACCGCTTAATTCCTCCCTTACCTAAATAAGATAGTTATAAATACCTTATAGGGTAATTATCGTATAATTAATAGACTATCTTACGCTAAGAATCTTACTCCGAATAATAGTCGTATTTAGAGGTTCTACTACGTACGCTCGATCGCTTATTTAATATTAAGGATATTTTTTAATCTATTTACTAACGTCGTTATAGTACCCGTCCTAGTAATATCGATTCCAAATAAGTACTACGGTAGTTTCGCGTCCTTTATAGCTATATTTATTATAGAGGGCGACGATAATTTCCTTTCGCTAGTTCTAGTTATTAATTACGTAACGGTAGGCTTATCCTCGTTTATCTCGCTTAAATAGTTATCGTCTAGCTATAAGGTAGCTTATTACCTTTCTTTTTATAGCCGTAATCTATTTACCTTTAAGATTAGGGTCCCTAACGGGGCGGGGCGAAATAGGGGGGGTCGGGTTAGGGGCGGGTCGGGGCGGGTTTTTAGGGCGGGTTATAAAGCTATAACCCTAACCCGACCCGCCCTACTAAGATATAAACCCGCCCCGTTAGTTAGGGGCGGGTTTTTAAGGGGGGAACCCGGAGATTTTTTACGGAAACCTTAATAACTTTAGAACTACTATATATATTTTAATTTTTTAATAGCCTATAGTAATCTCTAGATTATAGAGTATCTTTTAGGAATATAAAATATATATATATCTATATATATAACCCTATAAAAATCACGTAGAAAACCTAAACGGGGCGAACGGGGCGGGTTCTCCTCTAATCTATAACCCGCCCCGGGACCCCGCCCTAACCTATTAGAACCCGACCTACTAACGAGGCGGGTTCCCTACCCTATAACCCGCCCTAACCTACCCCGTTAGGGACCCTATTTAAGATAGTCTACGACTTTTAATATTATAAGCTAGTTAGTAATCGCTTAGTATCCTATAGTATATTCGCTATCTAATCCTTCCTAAGATTCTAATAAACCGAATTCTCCGTATTCCTTATTCTAATCTATAGAACTTTCGCTACTAGTATTATCGTTATTTTCTAGACTAGGTATAATTATCGGGTAGAGCTAGATCGTATACTATAGGTTACGCTTATAGACGTAGATACTAGAATAGTAAAGGGCTCTAAGTTATCGATCGATAAAATCCTTAATATCGAAGTTAGGAACGGTAGGGATATCCTTTTTAGGTATATTACTAAATTAGCGGGAGAGTCTATTAGCTACTATATTCTTTTTCCCGGGAACATATTAGATATTAAAATTCTATATCTAAATCTATACGAGCTATTATATAACTAGAGATTCTACTATATCTAAAGATACTCTATTAAGTTAATAGATTAAAGTCCGGGCGTCCGTTTCGACTACGAAATACGTTCCCTAAAAATAAAGGTAGAATTTCTTAAGAGCGTATAAAAGGATATAGTATTCTAGTTTAACTATATCGTATTTCCTTTCTAATAGCGACTAGATCCCGCTTTTATATTAGTATAGGTATCTCTTACCTAGTTCGTCTATTTATTATAGGACTACTCCCTATCCTTCTTCTAAAGTATCTACTATAAGAATAATCTCGCCTAAATCTAGTTCGTATATAACTAGTTATAGTACGGGTATAGTTATAAGCGCTTTTTAAAGAGTTTTTATTACCTTATCTTATTCCTTTCCCTAATAGAATTCTAAGTCCTTCTTAAATAATATAAAGATAGGTTTCGAAATAGTAGTAAAATCCTATATCTAGATTTAGTAATAGATATAGACTCTAATAAAAGCTCTTATAAACTTAATAGACCTAAGAGTTAACTAGTTTAAAATAGTAGCTACCTTAGAAGCGTTTAGGTATTATCCTTCTTAATTATAATAGTATTTAACTATATTTATACCCTCTTTATAAATATTAAACTTTTCTCTTAATATCGTTACTTCTACGTATTTAATATTCGTAAGAACTATATCTAGCTTAACTATATATTCTAAAACCCCTCGACGTACTCCCTTAAGCTTAGATTCCTTATTATTATTATATTTTTTTAGGGTTCTAGTAATTATATCGTCTACGTAAATATTACTATATTTAAACTAGTAGAAAATAATTATCTTAGATATATAGTAAAATTAGGCTACTAAGTTCGTTACTCCTTAAGGTAGAGTAGTTATTTATAAAAAACTAAACGGGTATATAAATAAGGTAAGATCGCGACTCTTTTTAATAAGTTTTAATTAGTTATACCTAGAAAAAAAGTTAGTAAGCGATATCTATACGTATCTAGTAAACGAGTTAGAAAATTTATCGGCTATTAGTAGTATATTCGCGTCCTTAATAGTAACTATATTAATATTCGTAGCGCTATTAATTAGCCGATACTTACTATTTTTCTTTAAAACTAAAAACTATAGATTATAATATAAGGTATAACTAGGTTCGAGTCTTCCTATCTTAATTCTTTCGTAAAATATCTAATAAATCTCGCTTAATAGAGCCTTAGAGATATTAAAGGGTTTTACTTACTAAGGTTCGTAGTCTACTACTTAGATAACTTATACTAGTACTACTTCTTTCCTAATTTTACTATATTCTTCGAAGCTCTATACGAGGGTAGGTTCTCGTTATATAGGTTAGGGTTAGGGTTAGGGTTAGGGTTAGGGTTAGGGTTAGGGTTAGGGGTTAGGGTTAGGGTTAGGGTTAGGGTTAGGGTTAGGGTTAGGGTTAGGGTTAGGGTTAGGGTTAGGGTTAGGGTAGGGTTAGGG